>JAVQKC010010412.1:0-19536 GCA_036025475.1 Philypnodon macrostomus
TGCACATACTTTGCCCGATTAGGCTCAAACCTGAAATACCTAATGACCCCCCGGCCCTGAACACATCTGACCAATATGATGGCAGTTACCTCTATAGTGCCCCCTATAGACTGAAAGAAGAATGCAGTTTTACAGACGTATGGGGCAGACGTATGAGGCAGACATGTGGGGCAGACATATGGGGCAGACATATGGGGCAGACATATGGGGCAGACGTATGGGGCAGACATATGGGGCAGACATATGGGGCAGACGTATGGGGCAGACATATGGGGCAGATGTAAGGGGCAGACGTAAGGGGCCGTTTCGCCGATATACACCTTGCTGTCGGGGACGACAGCACAGGTCTAGTTTGACCTCTGTAAATTGCCTATGTACATTAACTATACAATTGCCCGGATCACTGTGCCAAAATTCACGCGATTTCGTTTATCTTCAGCAGGATTATTGGCTCAATAAAAGTGCATCAAAGCATTAATTTGTTCATTATTTATTTGTCAAGATTCGTAGAAGTACCAAACACAATCCAGTTCTGCGTCTTCATGATGACCTGTGTGCAAAAGTTGAAAAAGATCCAGCAAAGACTTCTTGCAGCTTCAGCTAGGATCTGCGAACACGGACCAACGTGATTCCATAATATTGTCATTTCGCCGATATAATGATCATGAAAAAATATCCATATCTCAGAAATCTAAAGATTTCACAATTACAGAGTTCATTACAACGATATTATGAAATCACGTCCGTCCATGTCTGCAGATATGCGATACCTCAAAAACAATTTGCTGTTTCAACTTTTACACACAGGTACATATAAAGATGCCTAACTGGATTGATTTTGGTACTACAATGAATATGAATTAATTAATTATTGAAGTTGTTATTGTAACTCACAGCTAGCTAATAGGAAAGTTAGCTGTTTCATTTCCATGGAAATAATAATATTTTTCGAAGGAGCACAGATTATAATAAAACTGTTAATCGCATTACATCCATGTGTTATGTGTTATGTCAACTGTTACAAAGTAGACACATGTTAACAAATGTTGGTAACTTCAGACGTGCTAAGATCCCTTGAAATGTTTGTCATAGAGAATGTTCAAAATGGAGTCAACTAGAGGCAAAAGTGAGAAAAACAAACGCAACTCAAAGCTATAATTTTCAACATACATACAAACTGCAACTTTCATTCTGGCAGCATAAAAATATATATTGATGTCCTTAATTTGCTCCCTCATTAGAAAATTTACAGAAATGAACTGTAGTAATAAGTGTAGATTTAGGGAAAAACAGTAGTGTTTGTGGTGAGGACTAGAATTCTGAGCATACAATGAAAAAAAGTACTGTGAACATTTCAGGATGTGTCCAGTAAAGCAAAAGTAAAAAAAGAATTAACAAAATAAAATCAAACTCTGACATTACCTACATGTAGCAGAGTGGTTGTCATTTGTCAAAACCATCTTTATTTCTTTTACTGATATTTTGTCCTAATATTTGGTGGCTAATGCTAATTTTTCAATTTAAAGTAAATCATGGATGTATTATTATTAGATCAATAATAGAGCCATGATTTAAGTCTATTATGGTCTTGTCTCCAGTTGCTTCCTTTTCGTAATTTAGAACATTGTGTTTACAAACTTTGAAAGGTTCTATAGAACATGAATTAATTTATGTTGGGACCATGAACATAATATAAAAAAACGAACTAACAAAAATAAGTATTCATTAAGCTCCTACATGTTACGTACCTGGATGTCCTCTGCAGCATTAGCATTAGGTAATGTAATGTCCACAGCACTGGTCAACGCTGGGGCTCTTCGCTGTGCTCCTGTCCATTTACTGACGCTCTGTCCACCTGAGTCTGCTGCCAGCTCCGTGGCCCCTGCGGAATCCAGTCACAGTCCTCTGAAAGAATAAGCTGTAGAGACTAGAGCAGTTAGATCACCGAGCACACGGAGATGAACCGAGGTCACCGAGGTCACTGCGGCCTCACTTCACACTGCCCCCTGCTGTTTGGGAGGTACACATCGCTATTAGGCTAATATTTTTACAATAGACTCCAGCGTATGTAAAGCAGTTCAGTGCAATGTTCTTAACAATAAACATTTAATTAATATTTGCTGGTTTTTACTTTTTAAGTGAATGAAACTGGTGGGCACGGTGGCAGAACAGTTAGTGCAAGAAGATTGTAGGTTTTTTCCTTAGACCTGCTGACTACAATCTGGTGTTACCGTCGGTTCTCTCCAGGTACCACCCACTGCCTAAAGACATCTAAATGGTCCCTAGTGAATGGATGTGAGAGTGAACGATTGTCTGTGTATTTCTCAGTGTTGGTCCTTTGACTAACTGGTCATTGTCCAGAGTGTATCATGCCTAAGGTTCAAAGTTACTGGGCTCGGCTCCAGTCACCAAAGACCCCTATGGGACAAGTGGTAAAATGAATGAATCCTTCATCATACTGCGATCCCTCTATGGTCCTCTCTGGTATGACAGCTACAGCTTGTTCATAAAGCTAAAGCACATGTTATCCCCAGCCAGGGCATGTCCTTCTGCAGTGTGACTTACAGCATCTGACTACACCATCCTTCATCCTGAAAGACTATACTATACATTCTATTAATAATGTTACTTTGGTTGTAAAATATAAAAGTCAGATGGAACTAGTCTACGTTGTACAAATGTCAATGTAGCAGTTACTTCTTGATCTTCTCACTATTTCAACATAACGTTACATTTAGAGATCACACGATTTACTGTACTGAAGTAATACGCTAGTATACTGTTCAAAATAATCAAGTAAAGATACAAAGTATGGCGAAGTAAAACTACTCTTAGAAATACAATTTATTCAAATTTCAGATTTCGGTATAAGTCAAAATTTAGGACACAGCTGTCCGGTAGCTATACGGTCGCTGATTTCATCCATGTAGCTGCAGAAGCGCTGTTTCCCTGTTTAGGCTCGCAACTCACTGACCAGCGCGCCAGCAGCAGGACAATGGGGACGCCCAGCGCGCAGCCCGACATCTCACTTGGCCAATCGTCTCTCCGCTCTCAGCCCTCCGTTTAGATAAGAGTTTGTGAATGAAACAACCCCAGGCTAACTGCCCTGAAATATTCGACAAGATTTAGAAGGAAGTCAGAAAGGGTTTTATTCAAAAAGACCAAACAATATATTTGAACTTGGAGCAGATCTTTGCCAAATATAATCTATACAAATTAGATTCCAGAAGGTATCGGCCAGAGGTACACTGAGCTCTGCTATAATTGGTTTATTCTGCAGGGGGCGGGCCTTGCTGCTGTTATTGGCTTGTTTGTCCTGTCTATCAACCTTTTTGCATTTTTACAGTATGGGTTGAATTAATCAAATTTCACGACTATGACCAATTTTATATTTTAAGTCATAGATTTCAATGTAAACAAATGAAATAGATTCAATTCTTATAAACTATGCAGTTATGATTTCTCCACCAGTGTTTTTCAAACTTTTCAAGTTCCACTTGACAAAATATTATTCCTAAAGTGCTCTGAAAAAGAAAATACACAACCAATCTCCTCTACCAAGACTCGAACTAAAAGCAGCATTGATCACAGAAGAAAATATGCCTCAGGTCATATCATAGCTCTCAGAACTGCAGGCCCTGGACACACACAAAGACAACTTACATTACGCACTGTAAAACAATATTTGACATTTAGTGTACAGATGTGTGGGACCGTACCACAGTTTGAGAACCACTGGTCTGTACCGTTTATTGCAGCCATAGCATGAATTATATTTTTTAAATGAGTATATTTTATGGGAAAATGCATCCAACTTCATCTTCAGAGACCAGGAGCAGTAGTCAGCAGAGAAAAGTTACCTGGATTTCCCCCTCCCAAGACACTTCCTCCTGCTCTAAGGGGTATCCTGAGGCATTTACAAGCCAAGAAATATAGTCCCTGCTGCGTCGTGTTCTTCCCTGTGTGTCCACTCAGTCTTGTCCTTGTGGTCAGAGAATACATGTAGATTAAACCAAGAGCAATCCATTGACAGCACTATACCGGCGCTGCGTCCCTTTCGTCCCTACGGCCTATCCATTCTGAGCCGCTGAAGCGGCAGGGGGCGTGGCGAAGCCTAGTTGGGTTGCACCGCAGCGCATACACAATGGCTGCTCGAAAGAGGGGAAAGCAAACAATTTTCAGGCCCGCCGCGTCTCGCAAAAAATATGAGAAAAAAATTATTAAAAATTCGGAAAATAGTTGAAAGTCCAGAAAAACTCAACCGAAAGGATGTTAAAGCGTCCGGGGTAAGTTTGACGTAATTTAAGTGAGCGGTTACGTGGTATTTGAATTAAAATATCGGGGTTATTTCAATTAGGAGAGAGGGGTGAGCTGGGGGAAAAGTTAGTCTTAATCACTTGTGAGTTTGTGAGTGGGCGAAAACGTAAGAAACGTCCGAGTGTGCTGGAGAAAAGCTCCCTCCGCGGCCGTGGCGGTGATAGTGACATCGGGGAGAACTGTGGCAGCGTGGGGAAACTTGGACACAAGTTGATTTGGAACATAGCGCAGTAACAACGGTATGGCGAGAGCACAGCCGCACGACACTGGGAGCTACCACAGCACAGTTCGCAGCATGACACTTTACCTGATCGGAGTTGGAGCTCTCTACGCTGTGTCAACCTGTGAATGTGCGGCCAAAGTGATGTGAGCGCGGCGGCGTGGGCTAGTCACGGACTGCACATGGAGCTGCCACAGTCACAGAGAGGACACGGGTTTACTGTTGTCAAACTATCAAAATGGAGGCAGCAAATAACAGGCTCTAATTAAGACGTTTTTTTTTAAGTGCAGTGGGGGTACGGGGACAGGTTCAGAGTCTGTGTTGTATGACAGAGGTAACTATTCTATGATGCCATCAGAATTGTGTTTTCCTGGAGGTCTAAGTGATCGTTTTGATGGGTCTATTACAATCAGTTTGTTGTGGAATTGTTGCGTAAGTGACAAACAATAAGATAAAGCTAGAATAAATTAAATTAATAGAGCATACACGAAAAAACTTTTTCCAGGAGACCCATATTTTGACTAACAATTAATCATTGGGACCAAGTCACCCAATGTTCGTAGTCTACGTACTCTGTAATACACATTTTTACTTTGTTTTTTCATGTTTACAAAAATGTGTTATTTTAAAGCTCATTTAATGCTATTTTTCTTATTATTAACATTCTATTTGTTATTTTTAAGTACACCACAAGAAAAGCTAGATTTTTTGGGGTCACCAATTGAAAGTTTTGGGTCTCGACCCAGTGTTTGAGAACCACTGCTTTAGAGCTAAAGTAGTGTCTAAAGAGATGCACACTAACGAAATTGTAATCAACTCTACCTAGTCCAATTTTGTATTATTTATTAACCACATAAAATTGAAAGTAGGCCTACTCCCCCCTATAGGCCACAGGGTATTGGGATTAGTAGGCTATATGATTGGAATAATTGTTTATTTGATGGTAGAAGTGCAGGCTCCACCAGGAGTGGGCGATATAACTCCACATTTAGACCTGACATTAGCCCACATTTCACTCTGCGCTGTGTGAAAAGCCAGTAGGCCGTGATTATGCTGCATGATTTATTTGATTTATAAATACCGTTTTATGTTGCATTCAAACCTAGTGGTGGTAAGCGACATCTGTAGCCACAGCTGCCCTGGGGCTCACTAGCTCAATGGCACTATTTATTTATCTGCTCCATTTAACCGTATGTCACCCTTTTTGAGTCTTATTTTAGGAAACTTAAATACTACACCTTTAATGAGTGTTTGGTCTTCTGTGGACAGTTATTGCAGTTAAAACTTGTTTTAAATTGTTTGGATCTGGAGAAATGTGTAATGTGTATGAATACAGTATATGAGAGTATATCGGGGGTATACAGTATGTGTAAGCAGGTTCATGGACATGTTAAGTAAAATAATTCTTTATCTTGTGTGTTGCAGGCCTCTGGTTGCTGGTTGTGCTGACTTGATAAAACTGGACCGATTACGTGCTCTCCCATAGGCGCCATGGCCACGGGACCCCAGGCCCACAGAGATCAGGTCCTGGAGGCACCCACCGGGAGGCGTAAGAGGGCCGAAGGCAAGCCCAAGAAGAACTTCAGCTGTCAGGAGTGTCCTAAGGCTTTCAACAGTCTGGAGAAGCTGAAGGTTCACTCGTACTCTCACAGCGGAGAACGACCATACTGCTGCTCACACCCCGACTGCACCAAGGCATTTGTCTCCAAGTACAAGCTGCTACGGTACACACACAAGGCAGCCCCACCACACGCAGGGACCATGTACTATCAGTATATACAATATATTGTAGTCCACAATATTGAAAAGCTAAACTAAGCATACGCAAGGCGATGTGCACAACGCTATTTCTTTTTCTAATGACACCATTTGATATGTTTACACTACTGCAGTGTTTTATAATCCATAAAACCAATAATAAGTCTATAGAAAAGAAGAACAATGTGTTCAGA
Organism: Philypnodon macrostomus; assembly: GCA_036025475.1. Classification (NCBI taxonomy): domain Eukaryota; kingdom Metazoa; phylum Chordata; class Actinopteri; order Gobiiformes; family Eleotridae; genus Philypnodon; species Philypnodon macrostomus. The sequence continues at coordinate 6,490 of JAVQKC010010412.1, forward strand.
GAAGTCCTGGACATATCCTGTGAGTGTTAATACAATGTGTCTCGTGTTCCAAGGCATATGGCAACACACTCGCCGGAGAAAAACCACAAGTGTTCGTACTGTGAGAAAATGTTCCACCGCAAGGACCACCTGAAGAACCACCTCCACACCCATGACCCGTACAAGGAGGCCTTCTCCTGCCACGAGTGCGGCAAGAGCTACAACACCAAGCTGGGCTTCAAACGCCATCTGGCCATGCACGCTGCCCACAGTGGGGACCTCACCTGCCAGGTATGTCTTCAGGCCTTCCCCAGCACAGGAGTCCTCCTGGACCACCTCAAGAGCCACGCCGGCAAGTCTACGGCCGGAGCCAAAGAGAAGAAGCACTGCTGTGAGCACTGTGAACGTCGATTCTACACTCGCAAAGACGTCCGCCGCCACATGGTGGTTCACACCGGCCGGAAGGACTTCCTATGTCAGTACTGCGCTCAGAGATTTGGGAGGAAAGACCACCTGACCCGTCACATGAAGAAGAGCCACGCCCGGGAGATGCTGCGAGTAAAGAGTGAGCCGGCGGACATGTTAGAACCTAGTGTTTATGACTTAGCGAGTAGCATCAAAGGGGAAGTCCCGAACACGGTGCGGCCACAGCACCTCAGTACGTACCCCGGGCAGAGCTTAGACTCTGACCCCTTCCCTCTAACCACACAGTCTTTCTCTTTGAAGTACCCCCTGGGTTTTACCTCATTCAGCGGCTCGTCACAGGAACACGCCTTAAAGGGAGACTTGGAGACCTACCTGATGCCTTCCTCATCATCTGCTACAGAAGACCTCCCACTACCCACTTCCAAACTGCAGCTAGAGGACCCCAGCCAGGAGTCCAAAATGTCCACCCCTACAGCCATGGCGGCAGGTGAGTCGCTAGCATCCACGCTAATGGACTTTTCCCAGCTCTTCAACTTCCTGCCTCTGAACGGGCCGGGGTACAGCGGCCCGACGGGGGGTGGGGGAGATATGGCAGTGAGCTATAACTCCAGTGAGGAGCCCGTCCCCATAGAAGAGCTGTCTCTTCAGAGCCCCACCAGCCCTGAGGCTGCAGACAGCTCACTACAAGGGCTCACTCCTCAGTTCATATCCAGCCTCAGCAGCACCCCCACATTGCCCCGCTTTCACCAGGCCTTTCAGTGAGCACTACCACACACACCACAGCAGTGCCAAGGTTAGAACATAGTATTTTATCTTACACTTATTCTTGTGTTTACCTTGTTGAAGGAATGGAACCAGTCCAGGATGTGTCTGAAAAAGCATACTTACACACATTTGAAGTTCAATATAAAAAACATAACAATTCCTTCACTCACTCCAGACCCTGGGGATGGTAAGCTCTGCCCTAATCTAATCTATAAATTTGATAATTTGATGCTCAAAAATTGATTGAAACTATTTTAAGTTTATAGCCTGATAAAGAGGGGCTTGGCGACAGAGCTTTTTGTCTTCCTGGTGTTACCGTGGGTTCTCTCCGGATTCTCTGACTTTCTCTAACTGCCCAAAGACATGCATGTGTAGGACAAATGTATCACTCAGAGTGAATGATTGTCTGTCTGTGTATGTCTCTATTGTCAAGGGTGTACCCCGTCCAAGGCCCGTAGTTGCTGGGATAGGCTCCAGACACCTGCAGTGGAAATGGTAGAAGATGAATTGATGAAAAAAATAGGCCAATGAAAACCATGGTTATTGTGATCCATTGAGTCCAACTTGAGTGTGCTATATAGGGCCAGCTGCTGCCATCTCAGCCTCAAGCCCCACACACACCTCTCTCTTCCTTTAAGGATTGAATGAAATCATATTTTGTTGGTTTAATTTAAGAAGAAATCAATCTTTTGTAGCTCAGTGGTAAGTATGCAGTTTGAGGCCATCTCTGGACTGTAGACTGTAGTGAAGCCCTCAATGATGTGAACACAGCTGTGGTGGAGAGCAGTGCCAGTGCATCTATAAGGCTGTGGCGTTCTCACTTTGCTATATATGTAGATGTTTTATATAGCACTTTAGTATTTTGCGACATAATGATTTTTGTAACCTTGGATGTCTAAAGTTTGGTGAGTTGTATTAACAATTATTGTCAGTTAGATGTATGAGGTCATTACATGTTACATGATTACCATGCAACATAAAATGGGCCAGAGTTAAATGACCAACTCAGGCCTGTTATCAAATCTAATCAACCATGTGCAATAACTGTCCATATCAGTATGTGATTATACACCGTTATTCAAGGTTCACAATTGACAGACCAATAGACAAATACTACCCAAGCCTTTAGTTTAGAAAGATTTATATTTTTATATTTTCAGATTCAAGCAAACAATGCAAACCATGTTTTTATATTTCACTGACACCATTTGAGCAGTATTGTCAGACAGAATAAGTTCCCTGTCTCTTTATAATGAGGCCCAGCTGTGTCCATATACTGTATGGTCCACTGTTAGTGTAGCCTGTTATACCAGCCTTAACTACTAGCATTTTTCCATAGCCCCTAACTACATTGTATCTACCTCATTAAGTACAATCTAATACACTGTGTAACAAACTGTAATAACCCCAACCCTAAACTTACAACATGTACAATGTAGTTAGTCACGTTATTACAGTTTGTTACATGGTGTATTACATTGTACTTAATGAGGTAGATACAATGTAATTAAGGGCTATACAAAATAAAGTGTGACCTTTTCTTTTTTTTCCAAAACTGGGGTCTTGTCCCTTGCTCATAGTGAATCATTTCTTGTCAATTTTGCGGACGGACCAATCACAAGCTGTTTACTAGCCGCAGCAGCATGTGTTTTGTTGGCTGTGTCATATACAGGTGACTTCCTTGTTAACAACAATTGTGTGTGGCCATGTGTGGTTTTTTTAGCATCATGTCTAAAATGTTTAAAATGTTTGTCATGCGGAATGTTCAAAGTTCCAGAATGAAGGCGACTAGAGCAAAAGTGAGTTAACTTAATAAAAAAGTAGGATTTCTGGTGAGGGATAGAATAATTCTGAGCATGCAATAAAAAAACAAAACAATTTTGGCTATCAATGCTACCTGTAAACTAAAGTGTACATTAAATTAAATAAACATACAATGTGAGGTACATTCACTAATGTTTCCTAACCAGGCTCTGACAGTGGTTGTCATTCGTCAAAACCATTTTAATTTGCAATATTTTGTGGCAAATTCTAATTTCTCCATTAAAAATATATTATGGTCTTGCCTCCAGCTGCTTCCATTCTGGAATTTAGAACTTTCTGTATACAAACTTTGAAAGGGTCTATATAATAGGAAAAGAGTTAGTTACAGTTTACTGTTAGTGGAGCTTAAGTCATGCTCCGTTTGAAAGATCACCTAGACCCCTAAAGTGACAGTCCTATACCTTTTTATTATTTCAGACCAGTCTATCCAGAATGTGCCAATGCTCTAAATGTATTTTCTATGTCAGTGTTTATTGAATGCACCTTCATATGTATATGCATGTATCATTCTGCCTTTCTGATTGACTCCAGTGAAGAGAACAGGCCTGTTTGAATGGTGACTTGAGCCATGTCCTGACTTTTATACTAGTCAGTCATCTGCAACCCCTAAACATCACCAAAATTTTGTGACGTAAGAAAGCATAGAAAAAAAATTAACATATTAAATACTAAAAGTTAATCTATACACAGCACTGTTAAAGTACAACTGTAGTTAATAAATTTCCTAAAATACAAACTTACGGACTACACTTGTATTTATCATACTAGAATTTAGCACTCAGCACAAACATACTATGCCCCCATTTACATTGAAAAAATATCTGAAAATAAAAATTGGTTAAATAAATTAAAGCATTGTTTTCAACACATGCAAGTGAATATTGTTTCCTATAATAAATATTATATTTACACTAGGTGCCTTTTTATAAAAAATATTCTAATATTTGAAAGCCCATACAATCTATTACCCGTATAAGCTTAAGCAGTATCTAGAGGTTTTTGGTAGTGTAAAACCTTTGAGAGCAGTGAATGGCCCAGTGCACGGATGCCCCTGACTCTGATATTATATATGTCATATACCTCATGACCATCCCATTCACATTTAACTTTGAAAACAGATGGAAGTATTTTTCTACTTTTTTGTGAAATGTATTGTTGATCATCAAAACATTTCTAAAAAGATGTTGTGAAGGTTTTTACATAATGTTTTATTGTTTATAATTGTAATCATAGCACTTTTTTTGTAAATGCAATGCCTTTATTTTCTCCAGAACATTTTTAAATCAAATGTTTAGTTGACATATTTAGCTTTTTCAAAGAACATTAACATGTAAATGCAATATAAAGTCTTTTATTTTTACAGGTACAATGTGGACAGTATTTTTCCTAAGTGTCATTTTGCTTTACTTGCACAAGTGTTTGGGACGGACGCTGGACTCTGCCGCTGTTATGAGGGATCTCAGTATTGTGACATACCATATTATGAATATGATTATGATTAATATGACCCATATGTCTATATTAGCCTATACTTAATGATCAACTGTATGTATCTGAAACTTCAGCATTTAGTACCTCAAGGTCACTCTCAAACCCAGATGACTATCAAAATTTGAATTCCTTCAATTTAACTTTTTACATAATGACAAAAAAATAAATATTAATTATTTGAATCTTTAATCTTATCATGTGAATGTCCTTTTACCAGTATTTTCACTTATAATAATGAGGTCATTTAAAAAATGTAATACTATCTTCAAATGACAGAATAATATTTTTTTTAAATTATGACCAGTATCTAAAAATTTGTTAAAGTTATGACTCCATAAAACGGTGATGTGGCTCACATTAAACATATTTTTAGGTTTACAAAATTACAAATTTGGAATCTTGTATCGTGATATGAAGTTATAATGATCTGCTAAACTGAGAAGATGGTTGAATCATGCTACAATGAATTCATTGGCGTGGGGGGAAGGGGGGGTCCTGAAATATAAATGTTTTAGAAATTTAAAAAAATGTGTTATCTGACCCTGTTTTATGATGTAGGTCATTCAATTTTATTTCATTTTAAATATGTCCCTCCCCTAGCCTGTACAGCAACGTCAGATCAGACTTTGTGGGTTACTACTTTGATCAATAGTAGTGGAGTTTTACTTTAGTCCCTCCCCTGGCCTCTACAGACTACATACAACCTACCATCCATCATAATGATGAATTTTCTTTGTTTTATAAAGACACTGATAGCAATAAAAACTAAAAATACAAAGCTAACTGAAATTGTGACTGTGATATTATATTTTTACCATATCACCCACCCCTACTTGGTTGCCTCTGAAACTGTCTAACCTTACGTTTGGCTCACCCTGATGGACTGTATGACTACCATACCGTACTGTGCATGTGCTGAAACACTGCAGTACTGAACAAGCTGCTAACTCTCGTTCACATCTGTTCTATACTCACATATATATACTTGTATTGTACTGTGACCTGTGTATGCTTCTGTTGGTCTGTAGTGGACATGTGATCACTGACAGTAAACAGGGTGGACTGAGGCACTTATATGAACCACAAGTGAATACTTTGTAAGATCACGTATAGTGCCCTTTAAAAGTGTATAGTCCATAAGTGTGTGTGTGTGTGTGTGTGTATATATATATATATATCTGACCCATAAAGTCCACTTTTCTTTCTTTTTTTCCAAAAGAATATAACTACTTTATATGATAGAACAGGGTCAGAAGCATTTTTTATTTTTTTACATTTTCTTATTTGAGGAATCTTACAGACTATACCTTTAATACTTAAATGTTATTGTGTCTGGATGGGTTTTCTCCAGTGTCCTGAAGTCAACCTAAATTGATGGACTGAGAACTTTTGAATTTAAGTTTCATAAAAACATTTTACTTTATAATTGATCAGCTGGTACAAACAAAAACTCGGGCAAATGATGTTGTATCCTGAAATACAATACATGTATACAAGTGTTCTTAGTCCTCTTCTCCTTAAAGCCAGTGGTCACACAGTTCACACAGACTCTCTACTCCTCAATGATGCTCAAGTATTGCATTCCATATTGGTCTTACTACCCAGTCAAAAAACTACAAACTACTGTTCTATTTGATAGCTCTGTACATATACACATATGTTTTGTCTTTTGTAACATGACATCATCCAAAGAGGCAGATTATTTATTGTTTGGTAACACTAAGTTGATTCCATACTTTGCTGCTATAAAAAGGAGTGCTGCAGTTGTCAACTATAGTGTTCATGTAAGTTCAATAAAGTGAGTAAGAACATTATTGTGTCTGCTGTGACATCTGTATTGTTTACTGTCCATGCACTTATATATCTCTGTGTGAACGTACAGGGGAGGGCACATTTATCGTAAATAATGCTGAAGTGAGCCTGTAGTAGGCTACTAGAGGAACTTATGTTTGTGCTGATCTTAGAAGACTGTGCTCATGTTAACTCTGCTGTACAGACTGGGCTTAGTGAGTGTGGTTCAGATGACGCAGTGGTGTGTGTTCAGATTCAGCCCGGCCCGGTCCGTTACGCACGCGCACACGCACGCGGGGTGAGCACAGGCCTCCGTGTGAGACAGAACCCGATGACCTCAGCAGTGGTACTGCAGCCTCCTCCCACAAGGCGGCGTTGTGCCTCAATGTAGTGTTTATCTGCAGCAGTAATGGCGCTGCCCTGTACAGCTCGTTCTCTCACACCGGAGCCATGCCTTCTCCAAACCCCGTCAGGCTGCTGCCCAAGGACCTGTACCCGAGTGTGGAGGCCTGTAGCAGTCCACTCTTCAAGCACGGCTCCTTGCTGCAGCTCCCCGCACATTGGGCCGCTCCCCGTTCCGGCCGCTCCGGCAGACCCTGGTCCTCCGTTATTCTGTGGCCGGAGCTGCGGGCCGTGGAGCCGCTGGGCTCGGGGGGCTTCGGCTCGGTGTTCAGAGCGGAGTACCTGGGCCAGAGCGTGGCGCTCAAGAGGGTCAACAGGTCCACGAAGAACCGGCTGGCCTCCAGGCATAGCTTCTGGGCAGAGCTCAACGCTGCTCACCTACGACAGCGTAATATTGTGCGCGTACTCGCGGCCAGCACTTGCCAGCCCGCGGAGCCGTTGCACGAGGGTAGCCTCGGGAGTGTGCTGATGGAGTTATGTGTGTCGGACCTGCAGCAGGTCATCTACGGCCCTGAGCCGCTGGATGAGCGGCGGTGTCTGCGCTATGCATCTGACGTGACTCATGGACTGCGATTCCTTCATGCGCACAGTGTGCTGCACCTGGACATCAAGCCTGCGAACCTGCTGTTGTCCCCGGACGATGTGGTCAAGATCGCGGACTTTGGATGTTCTCTGAAGCTGGAGCCCGGTACTGTCGCCACGGCCGTCGGCCCGCAGTTAAGTCACGTGGGAGGCACATACACGCACCGCGCGCCAGAGCTCCTCAAAGGCGAAGCGGTGTCGGCCAAAGCGGACGTCTTCTCGTTCGCCATCACACTGTGGCAGCTGCTCACCCGAGAGCTGCCGTACGTCGGGGACCGGCAGCATGTCATCTACGCTGTGGTGGCGCACGAGCTGAGACCCCCGCTGCAGGGGCAGAAGGTTTTCAGCGGCGCGCGCGGGCGGCGTCTCTGCGATCTTCTCAGCCGCTGCTGGAGCGCGCGGCCCCAACACAGACCGACCTCAGAGGAACTACTGGAGCTACTGCAGGGCGCACAGGACTGACGAGCACAGCCTCATCGCACGGACTCAACTTTATCTAAAGTCTTTATTTGTTCTGGAGGCTCCTGCTCTGGAAAGTGTTATTGTGATACTATTTTATGTTATTGTGAAGTGTTGTGGTACTATTATGATGCAGATGTCTGCACTTTATGTTTTATATGTACTGAGACAGTTTTCATTAAACAGTTTTATACTTCTTTAGCAGATGACCCTGGTGATGTCCCACAGCATCACTCCAGTCAATCCACTGTGATATGTCCCATAGCATCACTTCAGTTAAACTAAATGAGAAGACACAAGCCTTTATCACATGAACACTTTTTACTATTGAAAACATACTCTACACATGACACTTGTACAGCACATCCTCACAGTTCATGAGTCAGAACCATGACTGGTACAGAAGGATGGAGCACACAGGAGACAGCAGCAGACACAGTAACGTGCACAGGTTACAACCACATCAGTAAATGGATCAACCTACAGTCCAGGACAATGCAGCACTTATCTTTTATGAAGTCAGGCGCAACCTCAATCACACTGTATCTTAGATTAATCTGAAATATACTGCAAATAGAACTTGAAAAGTGGGAGAAATATTACAATATAAAATATTTTTAGAAAAAAATGTAAAACCTTCAATAAATTGACCACACACACTAACACCATGGCCTGCACAATGAAGGGTTAGGGTTTAACCCAGAGTCTCTGTACAACAAAGCTGGTTTACTTTGAGGACACTCGTGCCTCAAACATGCCACCCACTTTATATACAGCTGATCAGAGCTGGGTAGAACCATGGACAGAGCCATATCCAGGACACCATACACAGGGTTAGGGTTAGATGTATTAATTACTATGAAACATGAAGTTATTAAATCAATGTACACAAAAAATAGACTTCCTCAGCTTTCACACGCCATCTGGTGGTACAAAGTGCTAATTGAACAAGCTGACTACATGTATGATGTAGCAGCATATAACTACCTCTTTAGAGAAAAAGGGATAGCTTAGCTTTGCACAGACTCTATAGTGAGGCCACAGCAAAAACATCAAAATTCAAAGTACTTTTTTACTTCAAAACTATTTGAAATGTAGTGGAGCTATTTGCTCCAAAATGTACTCAAGTAAAGTATAAGCACATCAAATATGGACTTTGTACTCATCACATTCCACCACTGGACATATAGATATTTAATAGGATAATAAAGACTGGTGTGTCTCTGGTAAACCGAGATGCACTATTTCACCTTCCTCTGTGAACACTGATGTTATGGTAAAATTGGAGCAAAAATCAAAGTTCACAGTGAAGTAATATTGTGCTGGTGTGGGCCCCTTACATGATGGTGACCCTCTCGGGTGACAAGTGGCCCGCAGCTCCCACAGGCTCCAGGCATTGGTGGGTATCCTGCTTGCTGTCCCAACCTCGGCGGATCAGTTGTAGTCTGCGAGAGAGGCAGGGCAGCAGCAGCAGCAGCTTCCCCAGTATGACGCACACAGGCAGGGCCAGAGCCACCACAAAACTGGGGGGCAGGTAGAAGCGGTAGTTGTCCCATTGGAAGGCTCTCCTCCAGCCAAACAGCAGGCCATGGAGAGTGGCGATCAGCAGAGAAATGTATCCCAGAGTGGACTGCAACAGCACACAGGAGTCATCCATTAGTGAGACAATAAGTGTGTGTTCCTAACCCTTTAAACCCCATCTCTATGGCTGCATGATTTTAAAAAAAAACTAAATAAAATAAATCAAATTGTGATTTTAATGACAAATATTGCAATTGCAATTAGAATTGAATTTCCACACGAATGTCAGCAGGTTTTTACATATATTTTGTTTTGTGCAGAGGATATTGTATTGTATATGGATAAGATTTTATATCAATACAGTGGACTGATAATACAATATTTGGCAAAATCCCAATATGACTGTGATATATTGTTGTCATGTGGATTTCTACTCATGCACCTCTCTCCTTATGCATATGTGTGTATGTGTGTGGGGTATTATTGTATCGAATTCATGATTTAAATAAGAAAATGCAATATCTATATTAATTATTAAATAATAAAAATAATCTATATTATCTGCTAATTTAATCAAATATTGAATTAATATCTAATCAATAATCAAAAGCTGTTAAGCTATTGACTTTTTTCTTTAAAATAGAACTGAACACAAATAATATGATAATGGTTTGTAGTATGACAATACTCATTTGAATTGATTGTGGGTAATTATATGATGATGTACTGTTACATCCTTATGGTTATGTTAACTGGTTTGTTTGTCACTGCCATTCATTTCATGTTTCTGAATGTAGACCAATATTTCTCAACTGGTTGTCCCTAAGCGCCCCCAAATGGCCAAAGAGAGAATGCCATAATGTAATCCGATAACTCCATGGATTAAAAGTTTATAAACACAAATACATTAAAACTAAACATCTTTACAACCATACTTTCTTACTTCTGAGTGATGGGGTGTGAGCAAAATAGGCATAAACTAAAAATGAATTATACTCAATGCATCTGTGGTTAACGTGAGATGCAGTGCAAAGGAAACCAGTGTATGCAACAAGGGACGAAACACACTAATTCCTCTAGTCCCAATACGAGCACAACAGGATTCTGAAATCCTGGATGGTGTACGTATTAAGGCCCTGCAGTTAAAAATGAACTGAGAATAATATTAACTGCTTCTGCATCTATATTATGTACTATGTACTGTATATTCAGTACATAGTGAGTGCTCTATTTCTCGTACAGTAGATCTGTGCATTATGCAGCATTAACTGTAGTACTGCACCACAACATGAGGAAGGCCTATGACCTCACCAAGACCTTGAGGATAGGCTTGACAGAGGAACATCAGACACATGGAGAGCCGTGTCCTGACAGAGTAGATGGAAGAACTACGCCGAGAGTCTCTATCATGACAACAACAACCTCGACACGGACAACACCCAAGAACATGAGCAAGACCCTGTCATCTTCATCAGAAGTGCAGGAGGCCATCAGGAGACTACCCAAAATCAAAGACACAGGTATCAACAACCTTCCAGCGGAGCTACTCCGACATAATCCGACAATGACCAAGGGGCTCTGCAAGCTGTACAACAAGATCCTAGAGACTGGCTTAGATCAGTGTTCATCCCGATACCATGAGAGCCACGGAGTGTGCAGACCACCGCACCATCACCCTGCAAGTCCTGCTCCAGGGGACCCAGAAAATTACCAAGGAGCAGTTTGCGGAGGTGCAAATGGGCTTTCAGAAGAAAGTCAACATGAGGGACCAGATCTTTAACATCAGGATCATTATGGAGAAGGCAAGGGAATACAACGCCCTGCTGTACATGGCCTTCATCGATTACAAGAAGGCCAAACTGTGCTGAGGAAGATGACAGTCAGCGGCACAGTAGTTAAGCTACTGAGGAACCTTTATAGGCAGTGGTTAGAGGACAACCTCACAGATTGGCCCAGAACCTCTACACCCACATCCTTGAGGGCCGAATTGATGAGAAGCGGTCAAGGGGACAACAGAGACATTATTCATCAGTATTTAATCTGTTCAGAAAATAACAAGCAGCAGTTTCTCTTCCCTGGACAATCTTACACTAAATGCAAAATCAGAAATAAAACCTTAAAAAAAAAAACAAGTTTTTATAACATTTTGAGAATTTTATATGCTGGAGACTGCCCTGGGTAATAGCTTTTGTTATTTCATGCCTGATTTGAATTTTGCATTGCAAGCTGGATTATTGTGAGAATGAAAATCTTGTACTGCTCCCGCTGATCCGTCTGATCGACCACTGGTGGTGCTAACCAATCATGTGTCAGTATTGCTACACTTATCAATCTGACTTTTGCCAGGTTATGATAGGGCTGCACAATAAAAAAAAAATAATATACAATAAAATAATATATAAATATTGCGATTGCGAATAGATTTACAAAATTGTTTTTAAAATCAAGCTTCAGTTCACAGCACATTTTAAACCTGTCTGGCAAAAGCAATAACACTTGAAGCACATCCACAAGAATCACATGCCTTTTAGATATTTATATAGGGTAAATCTACAAAGAGTGCAGGTTTTGTACAGATGATACTTTATTGCCTAAAAAATGTTGTAACTGTGCATCCTTAGTGATTTGCTAATTGCGACCAAATTGTGATTAATTGCGATTAATTATGCACCCCTAATGCGTGGCATTATTAATAACAATAAAGACTAACCTAACGTTTTTCTCAGTCTGAGTGTGTGTGAGTGCTCCACAGACAAACCCTCAGTGAATGGCGGTATATGTGTATACCGGTATGAATGTGTATACCTGTATGTATGTGTATACCGGTATATGTATACCTGTATGTATGTGTTTACCTCTATGGATATGTATGGATATGTATACGTATACCTGTATGTATGTGTATACCTGTATGAAAATGCATACCTGTATGTATGTGTATACCTGTATGAAGCTGAACTCTCTCCAGTTGAGTGCATTGTGGACAGAGGGCAGAGAGGTGATGGCTAACAGAGAGAGCAGGCCCAGGCTCATGATGCCAAAGGACACATACATCTCCACCCTCCACACCTCCTCCTCGTCCCACGCACTCTCCATTTCTGCATGCACCTGTCACACACAACACCTGAAACTTAGAAACACTTGATTTGTTCAACTATTTGTTCACTATTCTTCTTCTGACATTAGACTACTGGGTTATTTTTGAAAACTGAAACAAGCTACTATGACATCTACTTCCTGTGTTAAACCCTGACACAAACCAGAAGTAAATAGTAATAAGTAACACAGCACAGTGGCACAGTGGTTAGCACTATTGCCTCACAGCAAGAAGGTCTCAGGTTTCCTCTGGACAGTCTCTTCCCTCTACTGTCATGGTCCCTCAGTTTGCTCCCCTTTCCTCCCGTTTGTGGACGTGTGTTTTCCTGGGAGGAGCCGTCAATTTCCTGCAGCTGCGGCTTGATTCTCACCTGTGGGCCGTTTGCAATCAACATGGCAGTATTTAACCCCAGTCCTGACTCCACTCTTGGTCAGTTCGTTCTGTCACAATGGCTGTTACCAGGGCTGGCAGCGGACCCATAAGCAGACAGTGGAGTGGAGTGGAGTGGAGTGGAGCGGTGCAGAGCAGAGGTCAAGCGAGGAGCGGAGCTGGGGGTAAGTGCAGAGCTGGGAGACCAGACGTGGAGCGGAGCTGTAGGTAAGTACAGAGCTGGGAGACCAGACGTGGAGCAGAGCTGGAGGTGAGTGCAGAGCTGGGAGACCAGACGTGGAGCAGAGCTGGAGGTGAGTGCAGAGCTGGGAGACCAGACG
>JAVQKC010010419.1:0-14558 GCA_036025475.1 Philypnodon macrostomus
AAGCACACGCTATCGTGGTGTCCCTGGGCAAGACACTTAACCCACATTGCCTATGAATGAATGTGGCCAGGTCACCATTGTAAATGAGAATTGGTTCTCAATTGGCTTACCTGGTTAAAAAAAGTTAAATTAAAAATATATATATTAGAAGGTATTGCCTTAGCACAATGAGTTAACATTGGACATCTATTTAGGCAGATATCGATATCAGTCAACCTTGAGAATATCGGCCAATACCGATGTTGAGCCGATAACCTACGACTTATTGTAAGTGGTATGACGTCTCAACTAACTTTCTAAAATACAAAAAAGAACTGCAGTATACTTACCTAAAGTGTTCTTTTGCCTCTAGAAACTGAAGCTGACCGAACTGTATGAAACCTGCCTGCTGGAGGATCCTTTTGTGCAAAATCTGTAAGTGACAATCTAATTAAACCTTAAATGGTGATGACAAACTTTTCAGCACAGCAAGTATCTTATGAAGAAGAAAAAAACACTGATACCTGAAACTTGTCTTTGGGAATATTTCTCTGTGCGCCTTCAGTGAGAATGAGTGCTTCCTCCACTCTGTGACTGGCCAATAAATCTTGGATTTGTCTCTCCAGAGGCAATGGAACAAGGACATACACTGCTTTAGTTGAAGATAGTATGACTTTTCCTGCAACACAACAGCACAGGACACATGTAAGAACTCAAAAGTGCAACTTCTGAAACAAAATAGTGACAATAAATACCTTCAAAGTCTTGGAGAATCTGTCCATCCCTTAAAGGCAGAGTTTGTTTCAGTTGCTGGTCAAGCATACTGTGGACAGTGATGAAGCTTTCATCTAGTGCCACCACATAAGGAAAGCACACTGCAGCACCAATCACACTCTCAGACCAGTTCACGGGTGCCCGCTGAGACACGCCTTCTGCATTGGCAAACATCCCTGTGACAGTGAAAGCTCTATGAGCATACAGTTCAACACAAAGATTTTTTTAATTGCCAAGAAAACAAACATTTAGTCCACAACTCACCTAGACCCCCAGGTGCAGCCAGAAGAAATTCCTCACGGCCAATCCTCTTCACTATAGGCTTCCTCTCCTCGCTGTTGTAAGGGAACAAGTCCTGATTGGCTCCCGTGTTGTAGTTTAGAATAATGTATTGTGAAGTAAGAGCCAAACACAAAAAGTAACCGTCAAGAGAGATGGCACAAGGCTGCTCTGGTGTGTTCACTTCTTTGACCAGCTGTACTCGGTCCTCGTAAACCATAAAAATCTGTACTGTCCGTCTTTTAGAAGAAAGTACACCCATCTCCACACAAAATGGGTCACCATTCACTGGGTTTTCATTTACGCAAAAAGTGGTTACACCTCTAATCTTGGCTCCTCCTGCTCCAGACGGAGTCTCTAGTGTCAACATGTCAACAAGAAATACTACTCCATCACAAAGTACTATCAGACGCTCCAAAGCTGACGCAGCCCGCAGCTCAGCAACTGGTTTCTTGAGGCCCAGATATTTGTGTAGCAGCTTTTGAGATAAGAAACTCAGTTTTCCCTTTGAGGAAGTAACCTCTTCCAAAAGGAAATGGTGGATGAAACAGTCATTGGTGCCTATGTACAAGTGCTTTCCACAACATTCAATGCATTCGATGTTGATCCGAGCCTTGTCGCCCATGAGGAGCTCTCGCTCCACAGCGGGGACCAGCTCAAAGGCTTTCACACTCATCTCAGCTGCAGCATCGACACTAGAAAAGGCCAGAACAATTGAAGAATATTGAAATGTTAATAATACATATTAAAACCACAATCAGCTTATACAGCAAAATGTTTATGAAACACAGTGAACTTGAAAGATTTGCTTTAGAGCGCTCTAAAAGTTGAATTGCAGTAAATGCCATTTCATAAGTTAAATGTAAGAACTTGTTCAGAAGCTTTAAACATAAAACTTGATCAAAATGTAAAGACATGAAAGCAATTAAACTGATTAATTTAACAACACTATAGATTAGCATTCCAAAAGTCTGATAATAGCAGTACATCGCCTTCGATCCAGTTGATGTATTCCTCTCTATAAAAGGCAATTCTGTTTCTGTGTATATTGCCAAGGAAATATTAATCATTTTCAGTTTCAATACTAAGGGGTCTCTTTGAAATGCAAACTAAAGAGTTACAATGTGCTAATGGCGTTGCTAACTAGGAGGCTAGCTCGTTTAAGCCAGTGATTTAAAAAAATCAAGCAACATAACCATGTAGATGCGAGTGGATGACTGTAGTAGACCATGTTATGGAAATCGTACTTTGAAAATAAAGTCACAGAAACGCTAACAGAACCAGTCATCTGCTGTAGAAGCTAGCGAATTACTTTTGCTGGCCAAGAATCTGGGCTAGGCTTTTTTCTATCAAAATAGTGCTACTTTACCCCAGTATATCCTAGGACAAAGACTTTGGACTAAATTAAACTTTGAACTTTCTTCCCTTCTTTTGGTTGATGCTTTCTGCACCAGCTCCCACCCTGACTCCTGGTGCTAGTTTTTTCCGAGAGCGTTAGCTAAAAACATACCTTCCTCCTGCTACAGGCAGCGCTCCGGAGGCAGGCCGGGATCAAGATACGCAGCTAAACCCTGCTCCACAGCCCGCAGCCATGGCTTATACAAGCCGGTGTGCTATGTTAAAAGACATCATGCCCAGCTCAGGACCACACTGACAAGAAAAAGTATGGTTTCACTCGTCAGCTTGGTTCCCAGCGCCACCCTTTCACCAACTCCAGAAAGCTCAGGTGATACAGTGGTGTGTTTAAAATGACTGTAAAAACGAACCCAATATTAATATTTTATAATGTATTGCCGTTGTAAACAAATTATACAATGTTAAATACATTATATATGAACCAAGCCTTTTATGGCGAATAAAAGATTACTTAAGAAACAGATCACCCCGATGCAGAGCACCAAATACATTAAGGTGTGAGATCTGCATGCGAAATTACAAACTGTCAGTGAATGCAGCACTTTCACCCAAGATGCACCTGTTCTAAAAAACTGAGAAAAGCCATTTTGTTAGCTTAGCAGCTAGTCATGTCGGGTAAAGAAAGACTCCTGTAACAAGCGTTTGTATCAGCAGCGCTAACTATGTCGTGTTTACGTCTTTGTTTACTGTCTAAACACCTAAAAATACAACTCTTGATTATGCCTAACTGACCGAAAGAGGTATGAACTAGCTTTTAAAGCTATTGCTAAACTGCTGTGAAGAACACGCAAAGTAATAGCTAGAGCTAAAGTGTGCTGCAGTAGCTATCTGTTTACCTAGTTGTCAGCAGTAATGTTTTTGTGTTAAATGACGTAATTGGGGGGTTTTGTTGTAGTTGTTTTTATTTTAGACACTTTGTAATCTGAGCCAAAGACAAGAGGTTGGATTCAGAACGAGAGTTTGTGACTGTAAACGAGCGTGGGCATAATCTGAATTTAGCAAAACAATTAAAGCACAGTGTTAAGCCAAGGCGCTAATCTGATAATGGCAGAGGACACCCGACAAGAGAAGAGAGCAAGTTTTTCTGCTATAGGGGAGCACAACACCAATGGGATGATGCCCAGGACCTCCGCATCAGGCAAAACTGGAGCCTCAAAGAAACTAGTCATAAAAAACTTCAAAGGTACACACACATCATAGGGCTTCATATATGTGTCATGATCGTGTACGGATGCTGTTTACTAAGGATCTAGTTTATTTCTATCATCCAATTGGACTGATTTCTTTGCCAAAGCTGTTTCTATGTTAAACTATTGTGTCATTATTAAGTGGTCCACATGTATGTGTCTTTGAGCTGACCATTAACATGTAATTGTGTGTGTTTTCTTCCTGGAACAGATCGGCCTAAACTAGCAGAGAACTATACAGAAGACACATGGCTAAAACTTCGAGAGGCAGTCAATGCAATTCAAAACAGCACTTCTATCAAATACAATCTTGAGGAACTCTATCAGGTGTGGTATTATATTTTTTGTATTGTTAAGGTATCACCCCAAATGAAACCTTTTACTTATCAGAACATCATTTGAACAATTTGTCATTATATTACATTTGAATTGCTAAAGAAGAACATCTGCTCACAAAGCTGTAATAACACATCTTCTCTGTGTGTTTTTATTCTACAGGCAGTGGAGAACCTGTGCTCCTACAAAGTTTCCCCAACACTGTACAAACAGCTACGGCAGGTCTGTGAGGACCATGTTATAGCTCAGATATACCAGTTCAGGGAATATCCTTTTTAATGTCTTAGTTGTAATGTAAATAAAATACTGTGCACAAATTGAGTATTAGAAAAATACAGAAGCTCAATAAAACATGCATAATTGCTATGTGCTTTAACAATGAACTCACAGAGTCTTTAGACAATCTTTCCTTCTTGAAGAGAATGAATCGCTGCTGGCAAGATCATTGCAGGCAAACTGTAAGTATAAGATTTTTATTTGCACATGTTGCACTTCTGCACATCAAACCTCCATCAGTTTTCTTTTCTTCACCTTTAGATAATGATCCGGAGTATTTTTCTGTTTCTCGACCGTACCTATGTGCTACAGAACTCTTTGCTACCTTCGATTTGGTAAGATCTGTTTTGTGAATTTTGTGTTTTGTTGACTGCAACTGAATTTTATGTTTGTTTTTTAGGGACACGGGTTTGGAGCTGTTTCGCACTCACATTGTAAGTGATGGTGCCGTTCAGAAGCGAACAGTGGATGGTATTTTGGAGCAAATAGAGCTTGAACGAAATGGAGAGACGGTAGATCGCAGTCTTCTCAGGAGTCTCCTGGGCATGCTGTCTGACCTTCAGGTGCTTGGTTGTTTTGAGTAGTACTCTGAATAATACAGCTGCATGCATGGTGACCCACTGTTTTTGGTGCCTCTGGCTTTTAACAGGTATACAAGGATGCATTTGAGGAAAAGATTTTGAGTGAGACCAACCGCCTGTATGCAGCAGAGGGACAGCAGCTGATGCAGGAAAGAGATGTGAGTGACAACCATATTTTCTACACATGATCACGATACAGAAAAACTATCTAATAAAAGCTGTTAACATCCCTTTATTTTTATTGCTCATTTGTAGGTGCCTGAATATTTACACCATGTTGCTCGACGCCTTGAAGAAGAGAACGATCGTATTGTGAGCTACCTCGACCAAAGCACCCAGTAAGTCTTGGCCTAGTACTATTTATGTATTTGTTTTGGTCAAAAGTATTTATGAATCGTGTAATATGTATTTTTTCGAAACAGATATTTTTAAATGATTATTTTCTATCTTTTGCTTTTTTTCAGAAAACCACTTATTAGCTGTGTTGAGAAACAGTTATTAGGCGAACATATGACAGCAATACTACAAAAGGGTTTGTATAATTATATTTATACTGACTAAAATAAAATAAATGTGGAAAGTTTGCTATTGACATAAGGTCAAATAATGTGGTAGGTTAAGGTTGCTTATGTATGTATGTTTGTTTGTTTTTTAGGTTTGAGCACTTTGTTAGATGGAAATCGTGTCACTGAGCTGGCTCTTCTGTACCAACTCTTCAGTAAAGTAAAAGGAGGACTTCCCACACTACTGCAGTTTTGGAGAGATTATATCAAGGTAACATCTCAGTGACTAGAGATTTAAGCATATCCAAATCTGAATAGATTTTTGTAAAACATGTTTTCCCATGTTCTGGCTACAGTCCTTTGGCAGTGAGATTGTATGTACACCAGAGAAAGACAAGGATATGGTGCAGGATCTGCTGGACTTCAAAGACAAGATGGACAATGTAGCTCATAGTTGTTTTGCACGCAACGAGGGCTTCATCAATGCTATGAAGGAAGCCTTTGAAACATTCATCAACAAAAGGCCTAACAAACCTGCCGAACTTATTGGTTAGCCATTATCCAGCATTACAACATTACAAAATTGTAATTCCTGCAAACATTATGTGATCTGAAGATGCCTTTGTCTTTTTTCAGCTAAATATGTAGATTCTAAGTTAAGAGCAGGAAACAAGGAGGCTACAGAAGAGGAGCTGGAGCGAATCCTGGACAAGATAATGATAATATTTCGCTTCATTCACGGTCAGTTTCACACTTGTAAAGCTGGGGACACCCTACATGACTTTCTCAGACATTCTTTAACTACTGAAAGACTCGGGGGTTATACACTACACGACTGTCAAACAACGGTACAAATGGAAATCAGAGTAAAATCAACACTGAGCTTACTTGTGAAATTGTTTTGTTTGTTGTTACTGTTGTAATAAATCTGTGTCGTGAAACAAATGTCTGTCTCTGCAGGAAAGGATGTGTTTGAAGCTTTTTACAAGAAAGACCTTGCTAAGCGACTGCTGGTTGGCAAGAGTGCCTCTGTAGATGCAGAGAAGTCGATGCTCTCCAAGCTTAAACATGGTGAATCTCGTTTTCACATCTGAGATTACATTACATTAGACCAAAAGATAAATGATGCGCTGATCTCAATCTCAATCTTCTTTGGTTGATGAATGGTGTAGTTGCCTTATACTCAGTGGATAACTCTGTGTTGTTTTAACTGTTTCTAGAGTGTGGAGCCGCATTTACCAGTAAATTAGAGGGAATGTTTAAAGACATGGAGCTGTCCAAAGATATAATGATTCAGTTTAAACAGGTATGACTCAACTGTTACAAAGTGGAAGGTTTTCAAACAACATTGTGTTACATAAAAACCTTTCCATGTATTTTCAGTATATTCAGAACCAGAGTGAACCCAGCAACATAGAGCTCACTGTGAACATCCTCACTATGGGTTACTGGCCTTCATACACCCCCATGGAGGTGCACCTGCCCACTGAGGTAGCTGTTTGTTACTTTATTTGTTCTTTTTTAGTGCATATAAAAAATACAAGTATTAGAGAAAGTTGAGCTGTTCATTAATTCATGTAATCAATATGAAGTTATTTTGTGTTCTGGTTGTGTTTGTAGATGGTCAAACTCCAAGAGGTGTTTAAGCTCTTCTATCTAGGGAAACACAGTGGGAGGAAGCTACAGTGGCAACCCACATTGGGCCATGCTGTGCTGAAGGCAGAGTTTAAAGAGGTAACAACAGAAGTATATATTGACATAGACTTTATCATAATGTATGTTTTTATCTTTCACTTTTAGGGTAAAAAGGAGGTTCAGGTCTCTCTGTTCCAAACACTCGTGCTGCTGATGTTCAATGAGGGAGAGGAGTTCAGCATTGAGGAAATCCGCACTGCTACTGGCATAGGTTATTGTTGTTATTATGTGTAGTGTCGTTACAAGTACCTTGGTCTGATTAGATCTATATTTTTGTCCTGTCATGAACAGAGGAGGGGGAGCTGAGGCGAACACTGCAGTCTTTGGCCTGTGGAAAAGCACGAGTTCTGAACAAAAGCCCTCGAGGAAAAGATGTAGAGGATGGAGACCGCTTCAACTTCAATAGTGATTTTAAACACAAGTTATTCAGAATCAAGATCAACCAGATTCAAATGAAAGAAACGGTATGATGAGAAGATTGCCAAAAATGCATCTAAAGAGTAGTAATAGTCAACACATAAACCAAAGCTGATTTTGTTTATGTATTCTTCAGGTGGAGGAGCAGGTGAGCACCACAGAGCGAGTATTTCAGGACAGACAGTATCAGATTGATGCAGCTGTGGTGCGCATCATGAAAATGAGAAAGACCCTCAGCCACAACCTGCTTGTGTCTGAGCTTTACAACCAGCTCAAGTTCCCTGTAAAGGTAACACATTAAGTTATTTTTAATCTAGGTGTTAACACAGATTATTTGCATCGTCTGTTCTAGCGTGGAGGATCACATTAATTACAAAAAACTATGAACAGTCGAGAGGGTGTTCAGTTCGTAAAGGCGTTGATCTATATTTGATGAAAAAGGTCTCATATTTGCAAAGATATAGCTCATTTTGTAGTCTATGTAAGTCCATTGAAAATAATATATGCGCTATACATCCGACCCGACACACACGCCGCTCCTGCCGTCTTTAAACTGTGTTTTTCTCACAATATATTTGCTGTAGTTTCACAAAAAAAACAGAATTCAGTAGAATTTGGTCTAAAGCTTTTGTAGTAAATTCAGCTTAGCGTAGTAAGGAGGATGTAGTGCTGACTCTGTGACTCTGAGGGCGCCTGGAGCCGGGGTGGTGATGGGAGCTTTAGGGGGCTTCGGGCGGCAGCACTATTATCAAAGATTTTGTTATTGACTTCATTTACATGTCATTTAAAACTACTGTCATAAACTATGCATAAAATTCTATATTTTTTTGTCTGTGTCTTTGCAGCCCGGTGATCTTAAGAAAAGGATTGAGTCTCTTATTGACAGAGACTACATGGAGCGAGACAAAGAGACTCCTAACCAGTACCATTACGTTGCCTGACAGGCCGTCACTGTGATACTTTACAGGTGGCCTCTCAAACAACTAAAGCCCTTCAGCCGTCAGACTCCTCTCTGCTGCCCACTTCTTGATATTTGTGCTTCTGGGCATAGTATCCAGAAAGAGTGGGACTTCAACAAACACAACTGTGTATTAACTTACCTGTGCGCATTGGGGCTGCAGGAGTGGTCTGCTAATGCAAAGCTCAACTAAAATAGCACTTTCCTTTTTCTCTTTTTTTCCTTTGAATTAGGATCTATTTTTCTTCATTGTGTCAAACTAATCACATTTTCTACTGTAGTTGGTTTGTCTTTAGTTTTTCATTTGGATTCATTTGTTAGGACTTCCTGCATCAACTGCTGAGGTGTGTGTCTGATTGGATGCTTGTTTGGCTTTGTTCATGAGAAACGAAAGAGCAGGGAGGGCTTTAGACGTGTTTTGTCAGAAAAAAACAGTAAAACAGAAAAAAATCAGGTAAGCCTCTTTGATATGTTTTTGACCAAAATGTCCAATGTCACCTCCCAGCATTTTTGTATCAGAGATTGTATTGAGTGAGAAAAGTAAAGGTGAATAAATATTTAATAATTCACTTAAGACTTTGTAATCAAATATTTTAGTTTTTCAAATCTCACAATATATATGCTTCCTATATTTCAGGGAGGTGTTAGTAACAAGACAAACGTGAAAGAGAAGTTGAACTAGTGTTCCTCTGGTGGTGCATCTGTATTAAGTATCTAAACTGACTATTCATCACAATGTTTTTATTTACATATTTATCCATGCTTTATTATTGCTAAATAGTGTGCAGTTATATAAAGTATTAGCAGAAAACCATCAAACTAAGCTGTATCACATCATATCAAAACTTTACAACTGATTTTAGCAGCATTCTACAACCAATTCAATATCAAAACAGCAAAGTCAACCGATGTCATATACTGTCATTAATGTATGTAAATTGTTATATGTAAGCAAAATGGTGATTAACAATGCCAGCAGTATGTCTCAGGGCGCTGATAAGTCTTGGACAGCAGCATAAGAGCAGTCGCTGCGTTCTTTCTGGCGTTTTGCACACCCTCGTGAACTGATGAAAAGTGTCAGCTGACTACCCAACAGCACATGCATTTGTAGCTCTGCAGGCGTTGAATGTGTGTGAGGCAACTTTCACACAATATAAGTCTTTAACCGTTAATTAAAAATATAGACAAACTGCTCCGTAGTAAATACATGATCTTTTTTTGTGGCAGATTACTCCAGTCATGTTTATTTACCACCAATCTAAATTAATGCTGTAAAAGGATTGACCTTGTCCTTAATAACTATTGGCCATATGCCATAAACAAGAACTCACACCAAACACTTGTAGCTTCCCTAAAAAGAAAGTCACACTTGTATTCAAGGAGATGCACAAGCGTGGTATGTCTATTAGCACCTTGTTGGTACCTCATAGCTTTCAAACAGCTTATAAACAGGGGATAGACCAACTCAGGAATTTGTATTATATTGCAATATACTTTTACTTCCACTTGAGTAATATATGAAGTAACAGCACTTTTAACGTGAGTCAAATTCTTAACACCTCTATACGTTACCATGGTTATGGTTGCCTTATGTTGTGAAAAAGATTTAATTTGAAAATATAATCCGCATAATCATTACACTCTCTATTACTCTATTACTCTTTTGGATTCCTACTTTTTGCTTCTACTTGAGTTATATAATTTTGCTAACTCTTATTTGATCAAGATAGTTTTGAAAATTGTTAAGGCCTACATACCCACATCTGTGTTTTAGACGATGAGAACCAACAGACACACTTTATCAGGTCACTGTAATATAAAGGTTAGTTTATTTATTGCAGTAATGACATGTGGCTTTGATTGCGCAGCAGGGCACAGTACATGGGCTGTTTGGGAGATTATTGCTTTGTGCAGCAGGCTCTAAAGAGGGACAGCGAGGGGGCGGAGTCACGTGACTGCTCTGTTGGTCTGACTGCTGCTGATTCACATGATCACATACATGGCTTATTCACTGAAGCTGCCACCGACAAAACGCCTTTTAACCGCGTCTAGCCTCGCCTTTTAGCATAACTAAATCCAAGGCCTAATATTTTAACCACACCGGGAGCATAGACAACGGCGGGCTGTAAATGAAGTGACGCTTTTAGCTTTAGCGTAGTTTTGTAACAAGTGCGTTCCATAGACCCACACCTGCGCCTGTAGCCGCGCCACAAGCTTTCTGTGATAGACAAAGCTACCAATAAACCATGAAGGTCTTCCACGGTTTGGCTGCGCTTGTTATCGCCTGGCTCGCGGTTTTTGGTGAGTATTTATAACTGTTTTTAATATTTTCTGTCGCTCATTTGCCTCCTATAAAGCTACGTCATTGAGCGTGTCCATAACCTACATTCTGTAGCGTAGAGCAAAACATGTAGAAATATTATTTTTTTGTGCATTAATTTTGTGTAATAAATATCTGTGCCGAGTATTAGTACTTAGCAATAGCGCTTTTATTTATTTGTATATTTATTTATTCACATGTATCTGCTAGGCCTGCTTACTTCTAATGCCATTTGACATTTTCTGAATAGCTCTAGAGTTAATGTATTAGTTTAACCACAATTTAGCAATAGTCTGTCTAACCCTGTAACCTGCAAAGGCACATCAAGAAACCCTGACTCCTGCCTAAAGCCATCATGTGACCTAACTTTGCATCAGTTCTTAGGTATTCTATATCACTGAGATCATAATGGTTCAACAGTTTTTGTCTTTTAGAATAATATTTTATTATCAGCTTATTACCAAAAGCACAAAGAACTACCTGTACACCTTGTTTTTAGCATATAGAAATATGCTGTGACTGAACAGTTGGAAAGTTTCACATGACCGTGCAATCATATGGTCAGATAGGACCTCATCCACATAGACTACTGAAGATGTGTAAGCCTATTGAAATATACTGTTATTAACACTGTTATTAATGTGACTGATTGGCTTTCATTGTTAGGCTAACCCAACACATACATTTACATTTTCCTTGTATAGTTGTGTTTTTTGTGAAAAGTATTTTGTAACAGCGAAAACAGGAACTCGGGAATGACCAGAGTTCAGTTCAGACCATAGGAACTGGCTAATACTGAAAGCAAAGTATACTCTGACCTTAGCCGAAGTATGTAAAATATAGGCTACACTTTAAAATACTGTAATGTGATAATGAGTTGCTGTTTTAAATGAATCACTGTGTACTTACCCTGTAGCAGAGAGTACTATGTTGCATGCTCTGTTTGTTATGCATCTGCTCTGCCTGATGATCTGATCCGATTGCAGTGATGTGTAAACAGTCTATATTTATTGTAGAAATAAGAGTTGGCAGTCAGCAAGGTTCAGGATCACCACATGAGAGGAAGTGCTTTCATGACAGCATAGACGGTTCTATATGATCTATTAATATGAAATAGGACTATCATGAAGGACCTGGTGCTGATCATTTGCAAACTGGGAAGTTACAGAGTTATGTAATAAACTAGTATCTCACAGTAGGCTCAGTCCAGGCCCTATTTATATGCATATTCATTTTCTACAGGGAAGTAGTTTAGCCCTATTAAGGGAACTACAACCTTTATAATGTGGCACTTCACATCTGACCTTCTCACGAAATCTGTTTTTAACACAGATATGCAATAGTTTGAGTAGTTGCAAGTAAGATTAAAAACAGTACATGGATGTCCTACATGTTTGAGCTACACAGAGACCTCTATTGGAAGCACATTGTAATGCACTATTGTCTATATGGCACAGAAATATGCAACATTAATATGGTAAGGAACATGGTGAACGACAAACTGCAACCATTGTGTCATGTCATCTTTTACAGGATGCATTCAGGCAGTTACTTTGGAAGTGAAGGAAGGCAGCTCAACATGTATCAAGGCTGAACTTTCTGCATTTTTCTCCATTACATACAACACCTCCAGCAGCACGGTATGACCATTTGAAATGCTCAGTGCAATAAAATGACCCAGGACTGTGCATCGTTTTCAAGTTAAGTTGCGAAATGCGCAAGAGGTGACCATGGCAACAACTAAAGCCAGAGTAAATGTAACCTGGTAACTCAAGTAAGAGTACTTCAAAATAAACTATAAATACATAATAATTACTCAAGTAAGGGTTAAAAAAATACAGGGTGAAAAGTCTATTTGAGTGTTGAGTAAATGATTGAATGTATTTTTTTATGTTGTAATCAGGAAATATATAATGAGTGATTGAGCAATTAAGTATTATTATTATTTATATTTTCAAATCTCACTTTTTAACAATAGAAAACTATACCTACAATACATACAGAGAAAAAGTAAAAAATATGGTGCAGAAAAACTATCCTTTGCTGTACAAATGCCATAACTCAAGTGAATCAATGCTACACACCTCTGCCTAGTACTGATTAAGTAATGAAACTGAGCCAGTATTAGTCCAATAGCTGTTTATTTATCTCCACAGAGGACAGCACAGGTCTTTCTGCCCGACTCGGCCACAGTGGACACAGCCAGCAGCTCCTGTGGCTCTGAAGGCAGTGCTCCGTGGCTGGTGGCTGTGTTTGGATCGGGACATGCCATGGGACTGAGCTTTTCCACCAACGGGAGCATGTACAATGTTGCGAACTTAACACTGCAATATAACCTCAGTGATACCACAGTGTTCCCTGAGGCCAACAGTTCAGGTAGGCGTCACCCTCATTGAACAGCAGATGTGTCTATTGTTAGTTTAACCATAAAGCATTCAGTAAACTTGGGTACTCATATAACACATACAGGTACAACAGGATCAGAATAATCAGACTTTCTGCAAAAAATCGCATGTTTTTAAAGCAGTAGTCTGGAGGCTTCCTAAAATAGAAAATGTACTATCTCAAACTGTTCTATGTTTTAAAGCTGGTAAACTACTGTAAGTATTATTTAGTTATTCACCTGGCCTCTGCTACAGTAACATCAACAGTGAGATTTTGAGTGGTGTGGTAGACTGCAAACTTTGATCTGATGTTGCTGTAGAGGCCAGGGAAGGGGATAATTATGATGAATGCATACTTTACACCATAAAAGGGTCAGATAGTCAATTATAAGCTTTTTTGTTTTTTTTACAATTAAATATTTTTGAAAACTCTGGACTACAGCTTTAAACCAAATTTGCCGACAGTAAATATAGTATAATATAGTATAGTATCCGTATAGTATGCTGAGTATTTATGAAACAAAGTGATTTTATGTGTTAGCCCGCAGACTACACACCACTAGGAGGAGCTAAAGAGCAGGAATGTCAAGCATTTTGTCTTCATTTATGAAGTTACCTAAAAAGCAGCCTTATTAACATTTGGCCTTATGAAATGAATTGCTCATTTCTGTCTAGGCCAGACAAATGTATACTATCTACTCTATTCTATCTGTTGTCTATTTTTTCAGATGTGGTCACAGTGGTGTCAGCATCAGTGGGGATTTCTGCAACACTTAACACCTCCTACAGCTGCATGAGCAATCTTACATTTAGGCTCGATGCAGCAGACGTCAGCTTCTCTGACATGAAACTGGAGGCGTACATGCCCGGAAACGACCTGAGTCCAAATGGTATGAATATGATTGTGCTTATAAAAAATGACCAAATTGAGGTTCAATAAAATAAAAAAGACAGAAATTAGTAGGCATGCACCAAAATAGTAACCTACGGTTAACTGATATCAGTATCCGCCTTTAGAGATGGCCAATGTTAACCTGTGTGTATAAAGGATAACTTGAGTCAGTTGACTTGAAGTCAGTTTTACAATATTTAAACATCAAATCAATAATAATGTTTAATGCACCTCCACCCCACATATATATAGTCTAGATATTTTATCAGGCTCAACAGGTAAACAGCTAGTCACAAAGTCACACCTTTTTTTATAGATTTTGTCACATGATTTAGAGATGAATACATGCATTTAAAAGCAGTTGGTAATTGGTATGTCCGTATCGGCATAGAACATTTATATTATATTATATCTCCATAAATTATATTTGAGTTTATTGACAGAGAAGCCCTTTATGATGACGATAACAACAAGGTCAGTTACGTCGCCCGGATTGGCGTCACCGGGGCCCCACCCTGGAGCCAGGCCTGGGGTTGGGGCACGCAGGCGAGCGCCTGGTGG
>JAVQKC010010440.1:0-12322 GCA_036025475.1 Philypnodon macrostomus
ACATAAACGAAATCGCGTGAATTTTGGCACATTTATCCGGGCAATGAAACGTGGGACAGTGATTCTCTACAGTGTACGCAACATAAATTATTATGACCCCGCCCTACAACGAATAGGAAGTCGGCCATTGTGAATTGAAATTGGGAGGTCAGGTATATTTGACAGCCTCTAACTTGCACATACTTTGCCCGATTAGGCTCAAACCTGAAATACCTAATTACCACCCGGCCCTGAACATATGTGACTAATATGATGGCAGTTACCTCTATAGCGCCCCCTATAGACTGAAAGAAGAATGCAGCTTTAGGGAATTTTTTTAAATTTGGCAAAAACATTCTTCACAAACATCTAGACAAATCAAAAAAGTGATTAAGGTGCCCGTTGGTGACAGTTGTAGAAGACGTATAGGGGCAGACGTATAGGGGCAGACGTATGGGGCAGACGTATGGGGCAGACGTATGGGGCCGTTTCGCCGATATACACCTTGCTGTCGGGGACGACAGCACAGGCCTAGTTCACATACTGTAACAGGTTCGGTGAGAGCAACACCACAAAATCTGCATTGTCTTCTAAGCAAAGTGTATGACTCACCAGCATTAGGCTCACCCAAGAGCTTTATTTAATTTTGAACCATTTCCCTGGACCCATTTTGAATACCTTGCCTGACCCCAAAACCAAGTTATCGTGAGGAAAAGTATGCTACATAGTCTATGAGGTCACATAAGGTCACGCCACACAGGACCAGACCATCGCTGTACATTTCTACACTACTTACAGTACCAATGTATAACTTTTATAACTGGTATCATACAGTTCCACAAAGTTTTTGTATCCTTACAAATACAATCCAGAGGCTACAATTGCAGATAAATGTCCATATATTCAGCAGCCCTGAACATACGTTATATAATGTGTTGAACAAATCTAATCTTCCACAATCAAAACAGCCAGTATGTCAGGAATGCTGCGCTACATGTGGGCTGAGGTGTTTACAACTGAACAAACAAAATCGCATCTTTGAAAATCTTCAATACATTTACTTTAGATTTTAAACCTAAAGGAATTTCATTGGAACATAGTTTCGTTCTTTTAGATTGTTGTGTTATGTACAGTAAATATAGACCTAAATCTATGTGAATGGAATGTAAAATGCAGTTAAAAATACTTTCCATTGCGCCAAACAAACTTAACTTGAGATTGTTTATTATTTTCCATTTTTATTAGATTTCCTTGAACAGTTTCCTTGATATACATGCCTTTCCATATCTTACAAATAATTTGATAACACAGAAATGCATAAAGATGTAAAAATTACAAAAATAATATATGTACAGTAGACCAATTTCCCCTTGAGAATTTAATACTAGATTACTACTATCCCATTTGCACCTTATATCTTTTTTAAGATATATCAAATTTAACAACTCTCTCAGCCCTGGCACAAACACTAGAGTCAACATAATAGTGCTAAAATAACATCTAATCTCGTGAGTATTTTTTGGACAGCTTTGAGTTCT
The DNA here is from genome assembly GCA_036025475.1 of Philypnodon macrostomus. NCBI lineage: Eukaryota > Metazoa > Chordata > Actinopteri > Gobiiformes > Eleotridae > Philypnodon > Philypnodon macrostomus. The sequence goes on from JAVQKC010010440.1 coordinate 1,518, forward strand.
CTACCTCAAGCCAAGAAGCACAGAGATGAGCCAGCCTTATGACAAAGGGACATGTAAAACAGATGTAAATTGTTTTTTGTGGCACACACAGCTAGATACAACCTTGCAGGTATAAGAACATGTAAATTGCATGTAAATTAAATTTTTCATATTTATTGAGTTATCTATCATGTAGTGTCAGGGGACTGTTGGGAGTAACGGGAAGAGATGTCTTAATAACTCAACATTGAGTTACAATGCCATTTCCTCATCCTGTTTGTTTTTGCATAAATATTGCATAATACAATTAAATGAATTGTTAAACCAGTCATAAACAAAATAAAAATAACTAAACCCTGAAAAGACCCACCCTTTAAATGATTCGTACTGACAATAGGAGAGAATGCACAAAGTGATGATGCAGCAGCTTTTTAAACAAAGCCAGAGAAATGCCCTTCTGAATAAACCAAACCAATATTGACTAGTAAAATTAAGGTAGCCACTGCTAAGTCAATACTTCACCTCACAAACCACATGCAATGTATACACCATAAGGTGGTAGCTTAAGTTTCAATGTAGAATACTATAGGGCTTTCTGTCAAAACATTATGGATTTATTAGACCTTTTTTTTATTCATGCATAGGCTAGCGTTGGGGTGCCATAACTACTAGAATGCAATATTTTATTGGAGAAAAAAAGGAACAAAATATTGCTCCTCGTTGAGAGGCAGCATAGCAGTCAGTGGTTTGCACCTATGCAGCAGGAGAGTAGGGGTTTTTCAAGGGGGTAGGGGTCACCAACAACAGCATCATTTTGTGTATTTGACAAACAGGGGAAACTGAACTGCACTGTTAGTTTGCTGCAAATATGTGGGTCATTTATTTAAACAGTTTCAATGTATTACATATATATTATTACTACAATGTAAAGAAAGATGTGAGAAACCAATTTGTGAGATGCATGTTAAGACCTGCAACAACTGGAACAAACAGAAAATACATATCACTCTTTGCCATTTAGCATCATTCTTTTTATGTGGCACCAAACCTGGTTAAAAAAAACATGCTCCCTGTAAGTGTAGTGGTTAGTTCTTACTGCCTTTGGTGTGGGAAGTCTGGGATTTAATCATAAAGATTAAAAATAGGGACTCAAAAATAAAGAGCATTGCATACTCTAGCCACACTTTGTGCCAGTCCCATGCTCAGATAAATAGAAATACATGCACACTTGCAAATGATTCAACAATTAACATTGGGAAAAACATGAAGTCAAGAGACAATCTGCTAACACTTTGCTAACATTTATCTCTCTGACTCAGCTACATAATGATGCTAAACTTTTTTGTCTATGCTGTAACGTCTAGTGTGGTGAACTGCAGAAAAAGTGCCAACTCATCTAGGTACACAACAGCAGCAGCACACAGACAGTGATATAATGCATGAGGTTACCCTTCAGCAACAGGTGACGCAGATTATGACAGTCTTACTGTGGATGTAATTCCCCAGGCTTAACCCATACCACTGTGAGAAGGGGCTTACCCCAAATGCACCACCAACAGGTCACCATACCAATCCTCAACAGTATCAAGCTCCACTGGATCAGGTTAAAGGGATTTTTCTGGTTCTATAGAGAATGCACATCAAATCTACGGTGCTTTGACGAAATTGATACATAAATAATCTATAACCTAAACCTACACACAAAGTCAGCTAGCCAATTTGTTAAAATTGGTTATTGGTTATTTCTATCAAACCAATCATCAAAGTAACAGATAAGTAATGGATCTTTGTATGTCCATTGGTGGCCCTTTTTGAATAATGTACTGACATGTAATTGCTGTATTTGAATGTACTGCCTGAAGCTGCCTCTCATTAGGTCACGTAAACAAACACAAAGTTCAACATTAGCTTCACTTGCCGACATGCTTTCACATTATTAGGTTACATTGCAGTGTGATGTAAAAGTTTGGCCAATTATTTTGTCCTTTGTCTCCACTCCACGCAGTTTTTGGCAATTTGGATACTGACATTGTTGAGATTGCAATAGATATACAATTTAGGTTATTTGTACAGCCCAACTATAAGTAAAATAATTATTATATTAAATTAATGTAAAAACAGGGTCATGGGTGAGGTCACGATAATTTCAAAGCCTCACTCTCACTTGTGATGTAGTTGGAAACATTAATGAATCAGCTCCATGTCTTGCAGATTAGCTGTACTTTTACTTGGTGTTTGTGTGTACTTGTATGAGTCTGTGTGGAAATGACTCAGTGGAGTGTCACCTTCAAGTACAAATCCGGAGACATGTTCGAAAGAGTTTTGCAAATCCATCTGCCGCTTTCTGGGACAGGGGACAGGCTGAAGACAACTTTCACTACATTACTTCTAATACATTTTCAATGCTTTTATTTTAAACTTGTAACATTGGGCACATTAAGAGAGAGTTCAAGATGGTGCTTCTTTAATAAATCCAGTAATGTGACCATACTTTGCCTTTAAAAGATCATCTGTACACATTTCTGATGTAGGTACTTTTCACAATTTCATCAGTGGCTGTAGGCTACTCACATCTTTCCGTCTCTTCAAACTTATCCCAGACAAACTTAGTGATGTTGAGATCAGGTTTTTGGAGCTAAACCATGTGAAGATAGTTCCTAACTAAGAAGCCAAAGTAATGGGCTTAACTCCTAATGGTAAAATATTGTAAAAATGCAAGATCAAGATGATAATCCAAATCTTGCTCACTTTAAAGATGATAATTTAGAAAGCTTCTTTACCGCATTTCTTACCAAACCTATATATCTGCAGTATATTTGGCTCCACCCCATTTTGGTACTAGAAAACCATCACCATTTATCATTATGAAAACCAGTCCAGTACAGCATCTATAACATGAACTTTCTCCACATAGTGTCCTGGCAACATTCGATCGCCACGGGCAACCGGTGAAGCTGTAGCCGACACACTACAGCTGTGAATCTAAACTGTTCATTGTGCATTTAGTGGGAACATCGAGGTTGCATCAGTATTGTACCATAAAGAACTAAAACCACAATGAAGAACGGAAAGCTAGTGCAGTACGTCCTTGGTTATGTCATACACTAGCTACATATTCTCACGACTGACGATGTTCCACTTGTGACGTTAGTAGTGAGCCAAAGATTCGCACTCTACTCAGAAGGCAACTTACTAGAGGGTAGGGGGAGAAGACTAGCCGAGCAGAAACGCAGCCCTTTTGACGTGTTGTGGAGCCAAATGAAATCACATTGTGGCCTGTGAAAGTGTTGGGATGCTGGATGTCAGAAAGCTGTGTGTGTGACTAAGAGAGTGAGTAGTGAAAATGTTACATAGTACATTAGGCCTATTAGATAATGCTCCGCTGTTCTGCCTGCACTCTTCCCTCCAGCTCACCATATTCTCTATACTAAAAAGCAAATGAAAATGACCTGTTAAGTAACCTCTAGCAATACATTTTAGAGCCACTGTTTTTACATGACAAGGATCTTAAAGATTAAATAATATAACTCAAACAATAACCCACTCATCAAACAAGTAATATCAAACTGGAGTTCACATTGAGAATCAGTTTAAAATAACCTGACCAGAAAGAAAATGTATTATGCCTGCTACTATGTCCTCAATAATATAGCCAAAGGATCAGTGCAGACTCTATTCTATTTACAATCTTAATAAATGGGAAGGGCCCAAATATATGCCAAATCAATATGAACATCGCAGAACAATAAGAATTAAGTTTGGCAAACAAAAGGAAAGAAATCTCAATACCACTCAATAATATTAAAATAGGAGCCCATTATACATAAAACAATCTTTAGAAGTTTAATTTGTAACATTTTAACCAGGATGTCACTTGCAATAATTTTTCTTTTACAGTAAAATACTATAAAATGACAGACTATATAAAGTGTTGTATTGTTGCTGTATGTGACCGAAGAGTCAAGCTTACTTTACTTAAAAATAAAGACACAAAAATGGAGAAACAGCAACAACCATGTTTTGTTCACTGCTGAAACAGATTCCTAAAAAGTGGTGTCCTATTTGTCTTGGCCGTGGGGCAAAAGGAGCTGTTTACTTTAGCCTCTTGCACTTCTGTGCGAATAACCTCCTGCTTACATGTGCAACAGAGGCACATCCAAAGGTCTTTTTTTTTACAGAACCTTTCAAGACTCATCAAGCTTAGCCATTTTTGCTGCGTTACTTCATATATCTTGCATGTTGTCTTTGAAAGATTTCTTTATCACCTAATAATGAGTGGCCTTAGTTAATAAATAAAAATCACTGCCCAATTTAATAGAACATCATGATAGGCATTTTCACCACACAACTGCTCACTGGATGTTTTCTGTTTTTGTGACCAGTCTCCGTAAATTCTATACATGTTATCTGTGAAAATACCAGTAGATATGAAGTCTCAGACCAGTCCATCCACTTTTATCATTGTCTCCATTTTGATCCTCAGTATGAACTTCTTTAGGTTTGTTTGGACTGGAGATGCTGCCATGAGAATAGGTGTCTAATAAAGTGGCAAGGGTGTATATAAATCACAAAGTGCCACATTAGTTGTTCTCACCTTTGCCAAAATGCTGTGAACTTTCACTTCTAATCGTATGCATGCCATCAAATGTAATTGTGTGACCACTTTCACTTTTGTTAAGCTATTGTAATACCTAAACAGTGCTTAAAAGTTGTAGAATAAACAGGTCAAATTTGATTGTGCAAGATAATACAATGCATAGAAAAGTCAAGTTTATGCTCCTCAAAGCTAAATGCTGCTAAAAGTTATCGCCAAGCTCCATCTAACATCTGAAATAGTGAATGTGTCAAGTCAGGCATTTCACTTGAACTATTATAACCTGAACAACAAGGGATCACCCAAACAGGCACATTTTTGCAGTGGCCAGTGGCTGTATCCATATTCATGACGTCTATGAGCTTGTGATGTGAAGATGCTCTGATATTCATGACCAATCAGAGTAGTGACGCGGCCGCTGTGCTAGTTTATGAAAATCAAGAGCCGCTAGTCCGTCATTGACCACCACAGACAGTCAAACAAGGGCTGCCTTTCATTCATCACTCCATGTTGTCATTTTGTCTTCTGTCTTACCCTCAATTACTCAGTCAGACGTAAACAGACAGTGAGTAGTGTGTAAACAAGGCCTAGAACAAGAAGAAGAAAAGCCTTATAATCAATTCATCAGGGCAACAGTCTTCAATATGTCCAAACAAGCATGTAGACAGTTTAAACAAATCTCAAATGAACACTGTTGACATGTGCATTATAGTTATTGTGATGGCACAACATAATAAAACCGCCCAAACCTGATTTATTTTAGTCTCCAAGACCACTGCTAAATGGAAATACAAAGTTTATGGTGACTATGTCCAGCAACACAAGCAAATGACCCGTTTAAGCTCTTCTGTGTACATGTCAACAAGAGGGCATAGAGGTACGCTGCATACTCAGCTGCCTGACACACCTTTATTCATGTTAATACAATTAAAGGGTGTTTATTAATTAAAATGTGGTTTTGACAATTTTGTTATAAATGATAGTTTGCACTTTGCCAGGAAAATAAAACATTCAAATTAGTAAGCCTACTACTACAGTGCTAACCTTAGCGTAATCGTTTAATTATAATGTAATAATTCACACGCGATCTTATACAATGATGTGGCCCATGTACTATATAGTTAGGCTACTAGACCAAAATGAGGATGATAAATTATGGGAAAATGGCATTGGTGGAACACAATGGTCCAACAAAAAAAAACTCCAAACTAACTAAAAATGAACATTAAAAACGATCAGCCATTCACAAACTGAAAGGACTACATGTTTCACCTCATCTTCTTCTGTTAATACTTTTCACATTACTACCACCCGGGCGCAGATACAGAACAGTTTCATACCTTCAGCCATAACTGTACTTAACCAGCATGGAGTCCAATAATCATGTGAAAATACAGTATGACAATCTGCTGCTTCGTCATTGTACAGTTGTGGTTGTCACGTGTTTGTAATTGTCTTTTAGATGTATATGAGGCGTATTCTACAGAAGCGTGTACAGTATGTGAAAATGAATTTCCTGTATGGGACAATAACCAAACGAAATAAAACTGTAAATTTCTGAAAAAAACAAAGAAAGCGTTTTTGTATAGTCACTATCCTATACCAAACAAGCAAAAAGTAATAGTGGTATGTGCCCAGTTCGATGTCAGATTGGTAAGACTTGTGAATGTATATAAAAAAACAAGAGCTGTACATTTGTAAACTGTGCTGTCTAGTCCCATGTCGTGAGAGACAGACCACAATTTTTACCATGTACAAAACGATATCAAATATATCCGTCCAAACAGCAAATTAGCTATTAAGCTAAGCTAGGCTGCTATAGTCAGAGCTCAGTCTCCTCTTTTCATCTGAGTCAATACCCTTCTCTCCGTCCTCTGCGCTATGCCATACATTATCATCAGGCCTTCACAGATTTACTAAATAATACCTCCGCGTAGACTACATAAATTATATCTTTTTAGAGGGAGATGTGTTTGCAATAAACTGTTGGATGGGATGCCCACATCGAGCAGACCCCGAGCATCAAGCAGCGGTACCGTGTCGCCAAAGCGGATTGCCCGTCTCTCCGGAGCCTAAAGGCCCCACCGTCATTCCGACAACTTGGTCAAAAAGACTGAAAATACAACAGTGACAGCTTGTATGTATTTATGTCTAAGGGCCGGGAAACACGCGTCTTACCTTTGCTTTGGTAATGATGTGCGTGGCTAGTTTAACAACCGCGAAATTTCCCTTGCCGATGGTCCGCTCGATTTCGTAGTGGCCCACACGGGCTGGGGGGGGCCTTGTGGCCGAAGTGTGGCCGGGATTGGTGATGCACCCAGTGGCCGAGCTGGGGCGAGCGGAGTGACTGATGCCGGAGGATGGCGGGGCTCGGTTCTGTGGGCCCATAGCTGGGTGAGACGGTCGGGCAGGGTGCGTAATCCCGGCCGCAGCGGACCCAGCAGTACCTCCGCTTGACACGGCCGCCATCTTCTCGCCTCTCTGCGGGAACAACAAGCAGGCTTGCGCAGCGCGCGTCTCGGGCACGCCCCCGCCTTGCGTCATTTTACGTGGAACGCTCCTCCGCAGCGCCCTCTCTAGGTTGTAACCAAGGTAACGATCAGCGTAACAAATGACTTCATCGACTGGAACGTATTGGTGTTGCCTAGGCGACACAGAAGTGCGCATTATCACCGTGGCTCCATGATTCAGTGATTCTGCTGCACTAGGTTTCGTCGAAACATTGACACTTTTATGTTTCGTAGCTGTGCATCTAAATATATTCTACAATGAAATAAATGATTGATGTGCTTCAAAGATTGTTTATTATTGGGCATTGTGTATGTTAATTGGTATCCAACATACACAAGCCCGGAATAGTGTATTACAACTGCAACTCTATTGCAATTATGTTCCATATAAATACATTTTGCAGGACTAATGGGAAGCTCACACAGGAATGCACCCATACGCTACTGACATGAATGTAGACAGCACCACTCTATGGTACAAAGATGCCACTGCATTTTCTATGCATAAACCTCCAGCCAACAAAAAATGTCATTCAAATATTTATTGGGGAAAATACAGTTTAATAAGATCCTAATATCGTGAAGACAGGGAGCATTTTAAAATAACCAAAACTAAAGTCAAATAATAATTATGACAGGTTTCAGAAATGTACATTATAAAAATAAGAAATTGAACAAATATAAAAATATGTAAATAGCTGGATTATATTAACCATACAAATGTTATAATTTTTGTGACGTTTCCAAGCAAATAACGGTTTATAACGTAGATATTACGCGATGACGCAAGACGCACTGTTTACTGTCTGGAGGAAGCTCTGGACTGGAGCGCGAGGGGGGCTCTGATGGCTCACGTTTGTCTCATTTGTAAACATGCGGAGGTCGCTTGAGAAATCCACACGGTTTGCCTGAAATTTTTAGTTATGCCAGTCGCTGATGAATATACAGTTTGATTGTCTTTGTATTTGTTGCATTTAGGCGTTTTAAAGAAAGATTTCCGGGTGTATCTAAACAAGGTGCTATGCGTTGCCTGTGTCCTACTTGGCAATGCTAAGATGCTAATGGTCTTCACGTCTGTCGCGTAAACGGAAAATAGGATCGTTGTCGTCGTGATAATGCAAGTGACGGTTTTATTTTTGGTTTCATAGGTTTAAAGAACTAACAACGATGTAAACTCCGCGCTTCCGCATTGTATTTCCAGTTAGCAGCTGTTATTGCAGGTCACAAGTGTAATCATAAAACCCATAGATTGCGATTCTAATGACTATTTGAATGGGGGTGGCGTTTTGTTTACCGAAGAGGCTACACATCGATTTAGGGACAATCTGTCTGGTAAAATGGCATTTAGGAGTTGTTGGAAATCTCGACATAAAAGCTGCTCAAGGGGGGCTCTTTGTTGGGTTCGTCCAGGATTAACAGTTTTGCTATGGTGTTGTGCGACCCAGCTTGTTTGTGGCAATTGGTCCATGGGAGAGACCACAAATGTGGTCCAGAAAGATGCAGAGTTTGATGTCACCTACAATGGCACTGTTACAAGTGATAATCAGACTATTTATGCTTTCAACCACACGGTCTCCAGGGATAAGGTAAGTGAACAAGTCTACACTTCTATTAAATGCTAAGAATACTGTACTCGACCAAATGCTGTGATGTTTTCAGACTGAGGGAGTTCGAGTGACTGTAGATGTCTTGTCACAAGCCTCTGAAAGTCCTATACTGTTTGTGATTCGTCAAAAGCAAGCTGTACTGTCTTTTCAAGTCCCTTTGATACTGAGAGGCCTGTGAGTATTTATAATTTATTAATGTACTTCTTAAACTGTAGAGCTTTCCACATAATCCTCTTTTAGAGATATGTTGAAGACCTCTTGTTTTGAGTAGCTAATGTTTGTTTTGTTGTCTTGTTATTCTGATGTGCCTTGTAGATTACCTATTTTTTTTATCATTTTTAGAATTTAGGATATTGAAAGTGTAAATATCTCCACCAAACAACATAAGCCCGTCTGTCAAGTTTCACAATAGGGTTTTCTAGGCTTTTTTAAAGTAGACATGTAACATTCACAAGCAATGACACAAATTGTCCTGAGGCGTGTTAAGCAAAAGATAGTGTAAGCAAAACTTTAGCAGGTCATTGTCTACTTGCACAACCATAAAACAATCTCAGATGGGCTATTAGCCAATGCATATCAGCGCTTATAAACTGTGAAGAAACTCTACCTGGTTCAGCTGATTAAGGTTTCAATGTCCATGTTCAGTTATCACATGCACGATCATGTTAAAAGAAAACACAGTATGAAAAATTAGTTACTAATAACACATACTGTATGTGGTATATTGCATCACATTTACCCTGTGTTGTAAAAATTGGGAACGAAAACAGTGTCTGTGCTAAATTGACTGAGAATTAATTAATGTTTGAATCTCTCTTTCTTCCTTTAGCTATCAGAGGAAATATCCTTACAATCATGTTGGACGAACGTTGTGCCAACCACCAACACAAGTTGCATCTGAGACCCAATACTTCTTTGTGGATGTGTCGACTTTATCAAGCCAAGGCACAAGCTACCAGCTCAGGGCCAGCCGCGTGGAGAGCTTCACCTTACAGTGAGTTTTACCACCACATGATATAAATATGAACAGTTATTGGAGTTCTATGTCTGTCTTCTTCTATACATTCTTAAATTTTTTTGTTTGACCAAAAACAACCCATTTCTGTTCTTTATATCCAATAACCCCTTTAGATACCTTTTTATGTTGTGATTTGAAAACAAAAAACACATCATAATCTTGACCTGAATACCACTTTCCTAGTACTACAAACTTTTCAATGCCTTTGTAATTAATTTACACAGGTAAAGTGCCATTATTGGTATGTTTTTTCACTGATCACAGGACAGACAAGAAGTTCAGCTTTACTGCTTCCCCTTCTCAGCCCCAGGTAAGAAACAAACTGTTATTCATTACTCACTGTACTGTATAATGTATGTAAACCTAGAATATGTTTGCAATTTTAATACATTAATGGTTCTAAATTACACAATTCTACTTAAAAAAAATTAAAAAGGCTTAGAAATAGGGAAATGACTGAACTTGGAACACTACAGTATGTTGCAAACACAATGCAGCTCACATGTCTCCCAAGTGTTTTAAGGAACTATTGATTTATCACTAACTATAACTAATATGTTGTCGTTCCCTAGTATTTTAAGTATGATTTCCCGGAGGGAGAAGACACTGTCATCGTCAAAGTCACCTCAGACATGAACTTCCCCTGCTCGGTCATGTCCATACAAGACATCCAGGTAAAACCCTTCCCTTTCCTCTTTTCAACAATGCCCTGAGACGATCTTTACTCTGTGGTCAACATGCACAACCCTCCCAAGCCACAAGGGGGCGGAGACAGCTTTAGTATGTGACAGTGTCTCGTCATCTGGACTGTAACTATCTTTTCTTAATGTTTTGTTTCCAGTGCCCTGTGTATGACCTTGACAATAATGTGGCCTTCATTGGGATGTACCAGACTATAACCAAGAAAGGAGCTATCACTGTCCAGGTAAGGCTATTCTCACTGTTGCATGATTTGAATATATGTGCTACCAAAATAATTAGAAAAACAAGGCCTGTGCTGTCGTCCCGACAGCAAAGTGTATATCGGCGAAAACGACCCCATACGTCTGCCCCGTACGTCTGCCCCGTACGTCTGCCCCGTATGTCTGCCCCATACG
>JAVQKC010010490.1:0-16221 GCA_036025475.1 Philypnodon macrostomus
TTCCTTTTTGAGTTATCGCGTTCACAGCTAGGATCTGCGGACGCGGACGCGGACGCGGACGAACACCGACGTGATTCCATAATATCGGCGACACGCTGTTTTCGCCGATATAATAAGAACAAAACAGGGACTATACAAGCCATATAAATAGGGACTAAATCAGGGCCCTGTACTACGATGCTGGTTGACCTTATCCTGGATATGTCTCTTATCTGGCTGAACAAACCCAGACATTAGCGCCTCTGGATAAGCAGTACTACGGAGCGGGGTATCATTTGGATCAGTTAATCCGGAGTTAACTCTGAGTTTCTCTCACATCCGTGTTGAACAGGAGTCTGCGGTAAATCAACCAATCACAGAAAGGACATGGGCTAACCCCCCTCATCCCTTCACTCTTACCGGCAGCTCGGTTCTCTTCTCTGATTGGCCCAAATGCCGTGCTTCTATCTTACACTGGAATTTACCCTGGTCTGGAGCAGGTTAGCCGTTTTCATAGAGGGCTACCTCGATAAAAAGTGAACCAGCTTCGTAGTACCAACAACCCGGGCTAACCCCAACGTTATTGCTATTCTTCTAATCCAGCTTCGTTGTACAGTGTAGGTAGGTAGTCTAAATCTGATCAAATTCTACCCCACCACTAGTTGAACCAGTGGTAGATAAGGCGACCACTTTGGCTATAAGCAGCTGCCACCTTGGCTACCGAAAAAAATAAAATAATGCAATGTTTTTGGTTAATTTGTGGCATTTGGGAGCAGCAAATCCTGTGTATAATATATATTTTATGCTCTTCTTCTTTGCAGAGAAAAAGGACGAAAAGCCAGAGGAAGAAGAGGAAAGAGAGCAGAACGAAGAGGAGGAAGATGTTGAAAAGGACGGTGACGAAAAAGACACGGCAACTCGAGCCACAACACGTTTAGCGTCTCGTCTGGAGGCCGAAAGGTACTTCAACACAAAAACTCCAGAGTAAAAAGGTCGCACACTGGACATGATGGATACATTTTTGGTTCTTTTTTGTCTCAATTCTTCTCAGTGGTCAGTTATTCGCAGGGATAACAAAGGCACCATCCATGTCACTTTTTATTAGACGAAATTGAGAAGATTTAGTTTTCATAGTTACATATTTGTTTCTTATTGATCTTAGAAACAAGCCAAGTAAACCTTCCACCCGGGCAAGTCGACAGAGCGGTAAAGAGGAGACCGCAGCTGGCACGCGGTGAGTTTGTCTTCTTGAGGCACAGCACAACGGACAGGCCTAAAAGGGAATCTGACCATTACGGGCTTCGAGGTTGTTTCTCGGTGAAGGAGAACATTTTAGCATTTTTCCCGGAATTTCAAACTGTTCCCAAATTATTAAAAACACTCTGAAATAAAAATGTGGAGTTGTTCAAATAAAAGATGTGTGAAACATATGGAATTACACTTTAAGAACACGTTCCACTGGTTGGCTGAGAACGAGTTCATGTAACACACAATCTAGCCACAGGGGTCACAAGTCAGCTAAATAAAGGGAGAGAGTTGCGCAAGTTAGGGCAAAAGCATGTTAAAAAAAACACTAGCTCATCAAGTAAAAGTATCAGGGAAAAAATTATAAATACTAGTAGTATATTTTATTACCGATGCAATATTCTTCTAAATCTCAAAAGAATTCAAAATAGTCTTTGTTATGGATTAGTTTTTCAGGGTTATTTTATATCTTACTCCTACGCACAAAAAATGTGTTTTTATATTTATTGCAATTGTGGAGTCGTCGTATAAATGTATATTAATTTTCCTAACGTTTTATACGGCCCTGTAAAGAAACATAAAGTATAACATAAAAAGACTATTCAGGGTTGAAATGCAAATGTGTCTCCTTTCCCTTCGACCCTTCTCATGTTCACATGTCAGTTCCACTTTTTGTATTTTGTTCAAGTAATCCATGAATTAACAAAGACAAGTTTTTACAGCACTTAAACATGACACTTGCAGACAGACTGACACTTGCTCCTTGTTTCCCTCCAGCAGTGGAACCAGGGGCCAGGCTGCAGCGGGGAAGGGGGGCCGTAAGCGGGAGGCCAGCCCCCCTGTGGTGCGAACGCGGGGAGCACAGAAATCAGAGGAGCCCCCGTCCAAGAGGGCCAAACGCTAAAATGTCACAGTAAAAAAACTGCTGGCTTCAAGACTCTTTTTCAGCACTGCATATTCATGTGAGAAGTAAGCCTATTCCCCAAAATGTGTCCAAAAGCTGTCAGCGTAAAGGTAACTTGTTGTTGGTGCTTTGCCGAACATAAAAAATAGCGATCTGATTTGATCGAATGTGCAGGGTGTTCAGAACAGATTTGACTATACAACCATATGTTTTGAATGAGACGTCGTCATTCCTCTACTTTTGCTGTAACAATAATAATACGCCCGGTATGGAGTAGAGTATTTGTAGGTGATAAACTAAAATGAATTGTTAGATTGTATGGACCCACTTCAGATGTGTGTCTCATTCTGATTCTCACAATCATACACAAGTATTTTATGATGTAATATTCATTCTGTGAATGAGCTCCCCTCTTTTTTACATTCTTGTTTTTATATGTCACTGTTGGGCAAGCTGATTTTTTTTTTTTTTACTTTTATATTTCACATTTCCTTATATTTGTCATTAGTGTTATGAAGTGTCAAACAAAAAACAGATGTTCCATAAATGTGATCATTTTTAAACCTGCTGTTTCTTGCATCATTGAAAAAAAAAATATATATATTTACTTACATTTTAGATGCATTAAGTGTACAATTTAATAGCTTTTAAATATACAGTATTCTATATATATATAGGCGTATAGGCAAAATCCTTACCCTTTAGCAATAGTTTCATGAAATAATATTGCATAATACAATAATAATAATATTGAAACTTACTCATCTGATGTTTTGGATATTATTTATTGTTTTCTAAAGCTTCTAAAGTTGACAAAATAATGACATTAGCCAAGACAGAATGACTTGAAAGGTAGAAGAGGACATTCCTGTCTGGTAATGGAGGAGAAAACTGACAAACTAAAAATGAAATATTCCACCATCTTTTTCACGTCAGGGGGCCTCATCTCTGCACCTGAACACATGCAGCTCAGCCTGAGTTTTCCACCACGCCAACAGACTGCGCGAAGGAGTGCCTATCCCTTGATATTTCCTGGTCCGCAGTAAAATATTAGCCCTATTTTATTTTAATGTTTTGGATGGTCTTTATAAAGCCATTGGCAGACTAACAGGAGGTCTTTCACGGATGCCATTGGACAGACTTTTTATTAGACTCTATTGTTTAAAATCTTTTTTGGATTGCACCAGTTAGAGCCATAACAGACTCTTTATTCAAGAGTAACTTTATGTGTGGGGCACTTAGTAATAAATGAGAACTAATGGAAAAAATGTGTTTTGCTGAAATCAAAATGCTGGCTATCACTTTTGTGAGTATCTTTGAATCATTGTTGGCATTGAACTCAATGCTTTCCAAGATTCTGTAATTTCTCCAACACTATTTCTATCTTTTTATTGAAACAAAAAAAAAACAACAATATAGACTGAAATAAAACTAACAAAGCTTAAATCCATATTTTCTGACCTGCAAAAACAAGCCTAAATTGAATTGATAACTTGAGCATCCCACTAATGATTGTCACGTTTTTGCAAGATCCACTGTTGCGCTCAGCCAGTCACTAGATTTAAGTCCCTCTAGGGAAAAGCCATGACTATGCTACAAGGTCCCAACAACAGAAATGTTTTAGACCAGACCCATCTCTGCACTTTTACTCTTCACTTTTCGGCAGACTGTGGTTTTCACGTGGCTGTCAGTCTGTCAGCCACGTGAAAACCTGAAAAATGGACAGTGTCAGTTTGAGCTCGGTTCAGCTGCCACTGTCGGGACAAGAGGCTCAATCCATCCCGCCGTCCCACCGCTACCACTCTGTACTGGGAGTGGTCTTTCCTCTACTGGGGATTTGGCTGGGCTGACTGGCACTGAATATAATACTACCCCAGTCAACCAGCCCTCTCATAAGGCATAAAAGTTAACAGGTGTTTAACGTCACATGTGTTTCAAATGAGAGTCACTGAAATAGCTTGCGACAAGCTGCAGGGAGAAGGATGAGGGTTTTTTCCTGTAACAGTTTTTATTTTTATTTTAAATACTTCAATACTCTGAATATGAAACACATACTTTTTGAATATAGTCTATTTTGCTTGAAATAAATCCTTGTCCCATCAGATCTGAACGTGTTCAAATTGAACATGTCTTAACATATGTTCATCTTTTGTTCATTGATTGATGTGTTTTAATTGTACTTCTAACTGGTCTCTAATCTCTGTAAAGCCCCTATACTTTTATATAAAGCACATTGTTTATCTGTTCTCAACCAATTTTTGAATGTGGTCTTTGGAAACATTATACACAGAATGTTTGTAGAGTGAAAATGCCTTGTTCCATGACAAACAGAAGACTTTTCTGTCACTAAAAATGCCCAGTGCAGTTGATGTTTCCCCTTTAAAAAGCTGCATCATTCCTTAAGACTTTCTTCAAGCGGCATCAAGTTGGTTGCTTTTTGAAGTATGTCTTTGACAATCAGAGACCGTGATGTGCATGAGCTGTGTACATTATCTGTGGCACGCTACAAGTGTATGAAAGCTCATTTTTCTTGACAGTATACCATAAATCATGTCTGCAGTATCTACACAAATGAACTGGTAATAGTGGGGCAACCCCCAAACGAAAAGCCCAGGCTTCTGTATCTCTCTGCTAATGTGTATGTAATCTCTGGTGAAGTGTTTTGAACAGCTTCCAGGAGACAGGGGTACTATTCCCTACACTTCTCTTGGTTCCATTTATTGCATTAAGTGTTCATTCCCAAGGGCTTTCGCTTTTAGTGCTCCATTGCATGCAAGGATATTATTTGTATCATAACTGGAGCCTTACTCTCTCTTTTTTTAAATTGTTGACTAATGTTGGTATCTTACTGGATGTGAAATTAAGCTGACGACATATATAGGCCTAGATAGGGGACTATTTGTTTGCATGTATTGCAAAAGACACTGCCCTCTCATGTTCTGCTCCATCTGAACACAATTTGGCGACTATTCTCACATAAATAGGGGAGGACGTGTGCGATGAGCCTTTTGTGTTCATAGGGGCACATATGAAAAAAGTCAAGACCTGACATAAATGCACCCTTGAGAGGAGGCCAAACAGCGGCGTTACTATGGGAACTGTCCATTTGCTACATCAGGCAGAATCTCTGTATCATGTGTAGGACTGCAGTTACAAGAGATGGAGGCAGGATAAAGGGCGCTGGTGGGTGGAGGCAAACCAATTTCACTGTGCTGTAATGTGCAATTAAAGTGTATTTCTTTACTGGAAAGGTGGTGGGAACTTCACCCTTGTGTTTCGCTTTGGGGGCTGCGAGGGGCGGCCGTAAGAGGGAGAGTAGACAAAGAGTCTGGGTATATTAGGAAGTGTCACTGTAGATAGAAAAAGACGCCAAAATAGATCTTTTCCCGGCACAGTCATTATGTAGTTAATATCTCATCTTTCTTCAGTCTTCTTCTTCTCTCCCACGCCAGCAGAGGGAGCCAACTGGTAATTTAGGCAGAGACAATGACATCCAGTAAGCTATAGGCTATTATCGTTCTTGTTTAATAATAGGCCTATTAGCTAATTGAAAGATACCAGTGAGAAGAAATATGAGAAGAAATATGTCAATATGCCAGCAATAGCTACTGCGCATTTGATGAAATGGTCATGGTCATATCAATAGGCTATAGCCTATGTAGCCTAGGCTATACAAATAATTAGCCTGCTGGCACGTAGCTTATAGAACTGGACTAATACAGTTTGAGAAGGTTAGGTATAGGTCATTAATATGCATGTTTATTGATTTACAGAATCAAAGTGAAAGAAACGTAAATCCAGTATTGTATCCACAGGTCCTATAAGGTCCTGTAAGGTCCTATAAGGGATGATAGTTTATATTTCATCATTGTTGTAGGGTATAAGTGGCTATTCTGTCTAATCGTGGTAATCCCTAAAACAGTGATGTTGAATCTATCTGTGGAGGTAAACCAGGTGAAAAGGCAATGCGCTTCTGTCACAGGGTACTGTTAAATTGACGCATCCATGCGGTGATACAGAGTCACTCCAAACATGAACAAAAATGTGTTGTTGTGACATTTGCACAGGACTTTACTCTGAGGATGATCGACCTACGGGAGAATTCGGGCTGAGTCCTGGCCTTGGTTTGGGGCGGAGGCGCGCGGATGAAGATATCCAGAAGATGTCCGCGGTTTGTGTACCCCCTTTTCCACTTGTGTTTTCTTTACGTGCTTTGATTCAAGATGTCTCCAAGGTCAGAGCCAGTCACGAGACAATGCCACTTGAGTGTACTTGTGGTCACACAAAACCAGACGCAACAATCAGGACATGTATTACGATTAAACTTCAAACCTTAAATGTGAGCAATAGTGAGTATAGGCCTATAGGCTATTAGCGGGAATGTGACCATGCGCTTTAGGTGGACCACTTTACTGACCATGGCAGGCTATAGTCCATGCGCTTTAGGTGGACCACTTTACTGACCATGGCAGGCTATAGTCTATGCGCTTTAGGTGGACCACTTTACTGACCATGGCAGGCTATAGTCTATGCGCTTTAGGTGGACCACTTTACTGACCATGGCAGGTTATAGTCTATGCGCTTTAGGTGGACCACTTTACTGACCATGGCAGGCTATAGTCTATGCGCTCTTCAAACCTTAGCCATAGACTATATATCTTAATCTAAATATAATCTTTTGTTAAACATGATTTCATATATGGACATTATTTAGGCTCAATTCAAATATGCATGTCCCATTGTGGGACAAGTCAAAAATAAAATAATATAAATAGGCCTATAGGCCGAGCACTAACAGACCTTAGAAATAGCCTGTGCTATAAGAAATGTACAGACTGACTTTATAGAGGCCAATCTTCATATATATGTTTATAAACCGCAATCTGGTCTACCGACCTTTAAAAATTGTCCTTTAAAAAGATTACAATAAATCGCCTACAGTGATTTGTAAATAGGCCTAATTGGCTAACAACCAAAAATAATACATAATATAATTGTCTTAGCAATAGCGCTTTTTTTTCTTGGTGAAATTAAAAAATACAAATAAATGTATAGCCTAGTAGCCTATAAAAACGTCAGATGAGTTTTCAGACAAAATCAATTAAAAATGTACAACAATCCTCGACTATTAGCATAGGCTTCTAAATGCTGCGCGCACGTTTATAATCGAGCGGCTGAGTTGAGGCCTAATGGTCAGATTTTGTATTTGTGGATGCCTAAAGGATGAGACACAAGGTGCTGCTGAGCTTCGCCAAATCAGGATGTTTCGACCGTCTGTCATTGGACGCGTCTGAAAACATTTACGTGAAAATATCCTCTAACGGCCAGCGACCGTTTGTTGGTCAACGCCACCAGCTATGGGCACAGTGTAAATGTCATTAGCCTATTCTGACATTGTCTTCCTACTCGTACGCATTTTATGGAAATGCTGGGAGGTAATTTAGCTCATTATATTTTAACACAACTATCTTGCGTCCAGATGTGTGTGAGTTGTAGGCCTATACCTCCCTGTCTCTTTTTATTGAAGCATACGCAGAAAACCTAAAGTCAAATCGTTGAGATCTGTGAACACATTAACCCTAATAAAGACTTTTTTTTTTGCAGTAAAGTTCTCCTAAAAGCATGCGTTTACTTGCGTATTGCATTTTTATCCAAAGTTTTTTAACAGCTCAACTTAGCTATTGTAGCGTGGCATTGGTTACAGTGACCAATCACAAAAGGACTGCCCTCCTCTGCAGACCAATAGGAAGCCGCTGAGGCAGCCCGTCAGTCACAGGTGAGGGTGAATAGTAAAAGTTGAGTGAGAAGGGCCGTAGAGCTGAGTGCGCCTGGGCTCATGGCAGAGCTATGAAGAGGAGCAGCGTTTCGCCCGCGGATGTTGGAACAACTTTTTACCGATTATCCCGAGGGTGTGCGAGCAGAGAACCGTGCTGGTGGGAATAAAGAGCCTGCTTTGCCTAAAAAGGGAGTATGATACATGCGGATGAAGTAGGCTCTCCTCGCCCACGGTTGGTATAAATTCTTTCGCTCAACACCGAAAATGGCCGTTCATGGCAACTCTCTGATGCCTTTCTCAATCCAAGCTATTTTAAACAAAAAGGACGACAGTCGACACTTGCCTGAGTTGGACATGTGCTTTTCTAAGACAGCGTGCTGGAAAATATTTGGCGAAATGAACGGTGCTTCTCGCAGAGAAGACGGTGAGGCGTGTAAGCCCATGGACCCGAAGACTTACGACTCTGACTCGGGACTGAGTGACGACAACGAGAGCAAGCATCTGTCCGGGTGTAAGTCTGAAAAGGACGGGGACACTGTGTCAGATATTCCGGAGGAAAGTCCACAAGAAGAGACAGACCATGAGTCCGCAGCTGTAGAAAACGTCAAGAGCGACAGTGAGCCCAATAATGCTACAGGTAAGCTAACCTTTTACATCTAGCCTAAACAAGCGTGGGATCTGTTTATTTTGATAAGAAATAAAGTTATGTTTCATGTGAGGTTTATTCTCATTTAGCGCGCCGACCATTTCACTGAATGGTATTACGCACGCATTGACCCAGATTTACGCACAATGTCTACGCTCGTTTTGATTTTACCTCATACTGTTTGGACTATATTTAGGCATTATGACTAATGGGTAGGTGTCTAGCTAATACATAATGCCTATATTAAATTAAAAAAGCGTAAAGAGTAGGCCTAGTTGTGATGTAGCCTTACATTAGTGCAGAACATTACTTTGCTTTCTATCACCCATCGATTTCTTACAGGCTATGCCAGATAAACTGTCATAATGAACAATTTTATAGACGTGTAAATTACATGTCATATGTTGTGTGTTTGTTAGACTCAAGCGTAGTGGAAGACAAAAGCCTGGACCAGCCCAAGCAGAGGAAAAAGCGCTCCAGAGCGGCCTTCTCACATGCGCAGGTCTTCGAGCTGGAGCGCCGCTTCAACCACCAACGTTACCTGTCCGGGCCAGAGCGGGCAGACCTAGCAGCCTCTCTCAAGCTCACAGAGACTCAGGTCAAGATCTGGTTCCAGAATCGCAGATACAAGACAAAAAGGCGCCAAATGGCCGCCGATCTGATGGCCTCGACTCCAGCGGCCAAGAAAGTGGCCGTCAAAGTTCTGGTTCGGGACGACCAGAGACAGTACAGCCCAGGGGAGATCCTGCGGCCCCCGCTGCTCTCCCTGCAGCCGTCCTACTACTATCCCTACGCTTACTGCCTCCCTGCCTGGACACTATCTGCGTGTACGGGCAACCAGTGACAAATGCACAAATCCTATTCCATATTTATTCCTTTTGTTTTGTTCCACTGACTGTGTTTGACAAGAGAAGACACCATTCCTTCTGTGAGTGAAAAGCGCATCTTTTGCCCAGACTTTGCCAGGGGTAGAATTCATATTCTACTCCATTAGAACTTAGACAGTAATTTAGGCAGAGGACTGGGGACATTGTAACTCGGTGTCCGTGTGTAAACCCTTTAAACAGATGCAGTGTTTCTGGAGTCTGATTGTGGAAACCAAATTTCAGACTGAAAAAAAAATAATGTTTTTTGAGATTCACTTTCCTACCTCTGCAGTGAGTGGCAATAGGCATAATGACTCATAACTGTTACAGGTTGTGTTTTTGTGTGTTTGGAAAGGTAAGATATTTAAGCACTTTTGGACATATACACATAATTATTGCAATGTTAAATGCATTTTTGTATTCATAAAGAAAAGACTGAAAAAAGAAAAAAAAATATCTGTTGGTTTTTAAGTAAAATGTAAAAAGAAGTGACAACAGACACACCTTGAAACATGCATGTATTGTGTTAAAACATATTAAACATATCAGGCAATAACATTTTGGAGCCAGTCTATTTTAAGAAGAATTTCTCTGCAATATAGAACTTTTAACAGATTTGTTTTATGTCGATTTTCATTTGGGAAATGAGGCCAATCATAGATCATCGCGAATAGCATAGATTTTATTGAACATATTGAACGCGTCATGGTTTAAGGCCATTCGTTTCCCTCTTCTTCCACTCTTTTTCACCTGTCAAACAATGATGAATAGCCTTGTGATTTCCGAACAGGGCAAACTGACAGGTAGACTTCCTTTAGGGTCGCGCGTCAACAAAGAGAGAGAGAGTATTTGGGGGTTAAGGAGGCCCATGTCCCTGCGCACTTTTTAGAGGTGAACAAAGGTTCAAGAAGCGCCAGGGATCCACCCTTACAGCCCGCTTAACAAAAACATCATTTTGACATAACTTTATAAATACTGACTTTACGTTTAATAAAATGCGTAAACATTACACCAGGTAGAGATTATATCAGATTATATGCGCAATCTTTATATTTTTGTATTAGATTTTTTAAAATTATTTTTTATATCCTAAACTCTTACAAAGAATGTGACTCGGTGGAAATTTTAACAGGGCCCTAAGAAACGACCAGTGCACCTACAGTCGTGACACCAGGCACTAGTGCGCTCTTCCATTTGATAAATCGGTTTCAAACGGCACCTATGTTCTGAATCTGATCATTATACAGGTACCAAAGGCCAAATCCACTGGCACCGATGCTCCTCATTGTCTGTACCGGAGCTAAGAGGAGTAGGCTACCGAGTAGTGGACCGCACATAACTTTCCTTCACACCTGCATGTGCAGATATCTGAGAGAGCGACCTAGTGCGGCTTGGTTTCTTGTCAGCCCGCTGTCGCTGGAATTCAAACATTCTCATTTTTGTGTCTTCCCGTTAGTTAACTTAGGTCAAGTTTATATCAGCCACTTAAAACAATGCGGCAATTTGAATCAATATTTAACAACGTTATGAGCCTATATTGGATTTAGAAATTGACAATGCACCGTGCACGCAACATGATCCTCACCCGTCTATGAAATGTATTGCCTTGGCGCACACATCATTTGAGCATAATATATCAACATCAAGATCTTTATTTAAGGAAATGTAGCAACAAAACAGTTGTGTGTAGCCTTTATGAGAATTAGTGAACATGCACAATCGACTTGAACTTTCTCGTGACTAGAAATGTATGTTTGTCTGTCAAGTTGGAAAGTGGACTAAACACCAACGTTTGTTTACCAGAAATGTACAAATAACATAGCCTTGCATTTATGAAACTTTGATTTCTCTAGTTAACAATAGGTCTCTTTGTCTTGCACATTATTGACTCATTTAATAAAACGAGACCAATAAAATAGTAATAATGTTACTGAGTTTATAGAAATATATTATTTAGCCTATATATACCTAGGCCTACCACAAGCCGGGAAATGGCCGTCATTATTGTTATGTCGTCTTTTGGCAGAACTGAGAGTGTCCTTCAGGTTCAGTTTGTTCAACAATAACACACTTCAAATGCCCTTTTTCTGCCTTACAGCATATTTAATTTGACTATCGCCTACTTGACCGAATCACTGCATGCTTTGCATTTGTGCGTAAAATGTCACACGTTTCTTGTTCACCGTCCATGAAGGTCCAGTTCAGAAATGTTCAGTCAAGTCCTTATGCTGTACTGACCTGATATAGACCCTACATAGATGTCTGCAACTACCCCGAAATGATCCCCAAAATTCGGTTACATAACACAACGACGTAAATAAAATACAGATAACAGATTATATCCTGTAGATGATCTGGTTACATTTGGGACTACAATAGCCTTTAAAGATGGGCTAGGCTGTGGCACCAAAATCTGAGACACAATAATATTTTTCCAAGTCAGTTAAGCCTATATTAAACGGAGGCTTAAAACCAGGCTAGTTATAAATGATATCAGTTAAATTTTAATTATATAATAATATAACAACAGTTAACATGATGTAGGCCTATAGGATTTGAGGGTTGGCTCATGTCCCGTGTTTCATTCGAAGCTTTAATGGGAAAAAGTATTGTGTGCGTTGTAAATTTACGTCATCTTAAAGACCATGACTTTTTGCGATATTGAGAAAACGAATGTTGCACTATTGTGCAGCCCTAATCCAGATGCCTTGACAGAGAGAGAACAATATACACCCAACATCTAACGTTTGCAGTGACACAGTTATGAGGGAAAGGCACTCAAGAGCCAAATGCGGACCAGGGTTGGGGACCCTGCCCTATAGAGTAATGAAGCGTGAGAATGCACAAAAAATACAGAAAAAGGCAAAGTGGTCAAAATAAAATATAGAAGGAGAAAGCGAACTTTTGTGTGAATAAGATTAATTCATTATGTAAACAACTTCCATTCAGATAGTCATGCTACTTTTTATTTGAGATAGCCTATGTGAATAAACACACACATTACCTTAAGATATAATGTAGGCCTATATATAGCCTACTATTATTATTAGCCTATTATTAGTTTAATTGAATTACAAAACGGCCTAAATAATTTTCAATATATCATCATATTGAAATGGCAAGTAAAAAGTAAAAAATAAACATAAATATATGAGCTCTTGCTCATAATATTTGGATATTTAGTTTAGTACATCTGAAGTGAATTTAGGCCTGGAAGAGCACCAGTTAAGTTTACAAACACTTTACATGGGACAGGGTGTAGTTAAAATAATAACGCATTAGTTCATTAGTAAAAGTATAGGTTTGTGGCCTTGTCTGTGCCTTCTCTTTTCTGCCTTTATTCCAGCTATGACCTTGATTACCATGGCAACAGTTGCGCGTCACATGGAGGACGCACCAAACCGGCTACATGATTTCCGGTTAAGATTTTGGCAGGGAATAAGTAGAGAATAAAATAAACATTGTTTTATTACAAACAAAATCTTGCTGTTTATGTTGTTTTGTGAAGGTAAAAATGATTTCTTCAGACAAAAAAAAAGAAAAAAAAAAGAAAAAAAGAATCCTCGTACTGGCGCGTGCGTAAACCTTTCCAAGCAAGTCTAGTCAAAATGGCGTCTGCTGGTCCGCTCAGCGCTTATTTAATCCACTCATGATTATTCAGATACACACGTTCAGCTTGTCAGTAACCTTTAGAGATTAGATTTTGTATTACTATTTTAACCGGGAGTACATTATTTCGTCATGTCGGACTCCGAGGAGGAAAGCCATGACCGACAGCTTAAAATCGTAGTGCTTGGAGATGGTGCCTGTGGTAAGGTAAGTAAGCCCACCGTAGCTCCACCGACTCACTTAACGTCAGTTTTTTTTCCTGACAATGTTTTAACAATTACACAAAATACACGCAGAAAAGGGTACGCGTTGTATTTGCAATCATCCACGCTTTTCTGCTTGTTCCTGCTTTCAGTTACCCAGCGTCACCATAGCGACGACGCTAACGTTTTCTACATTTTAGCTAACGTAGACCCTTTTGTAAACAATGCCATAATAGTAGTTATATCTAACCATAATACAGTTGGAGCAATAGGTATTTACTGCCAATAGAGCACATTATGAATAAGCAAGATGGTTTTGGAATCTGAAAACCAACCTACTAGCCTAGCCCAGAGCCATAGTAATAAGAGAGTTGCGCCAACGGAGGTCCAAAAAAACTATGCAGCTTCAAAATAGTTCCACTTTAGCACAATTCTCAATACATTTGAATGGCACTTTTAGCTTGAGCGGTTGCCTCTGGAACAAATGAGTTCAAGGAAGTGCTGTTTAGTCACCAATGGAGTTGTCATAACTCTGCGAATCTCTATGGGTCTGGCCTAGCCTACTGCAATGCAAGTTGAAGTAGCAACGAGCACAAATAACAAGGAAATCCAGCCAGGTCAGCTTGTTTAGCTAGGTTACATTTCAGCAAAATCGCACCATGGTGATATGTTATAAACAATGTAACAGCATGGTAATAAATAATTACTTAATTGAAGCGTTTATTCTACACAAGCTGCTTTAAATGTAATTTTACATAATAGTGGATAGTGCTCAGAGGACTCGGTAAATATATAGGCTGGTAGCACAATGTAGTAATAAGCCTATTTACAAACATCCATCCTTTGGCCACGGATGTGTGTATTATTTGGCTGTAGAATTGTCAAATTTGAATACAGCCTTTATGAGGGCAAAAATGAGTGTATGGTTAAAACGAATAGATGCATATTTGCATGTTAAAGCTGCCTTGATTAAGTAACAATGGAAATTATTTACAAATTTAGTGCATTTCAAATCTCCGAGTCAAAAGAGTGAGAAAGTCAGATGGGGACAGTGCTTTGCTGAGCCAAACATTTCCTTTCATAATAACCTCACTCTCCATTGGGAAAAGAAAATGAATGTAGCTGTAGGACCTCAAGAAATAATTGAATGTCCTCATTCTGGACAGTTGACAGCAAAGTGTTGGGGGTTGGTACAAACACACACGTCTGTTTCCTGATACGCTATATTAATAACCCTTCACACTGCTGTCAGGTGTCAGCTTGTCTGAATGACTTACCTGCTTGTCTGTGTCTGAAGGCTGAAAACAGCAGCCCAGGAACCCATTTTAAGCAGCCTGACTGACATCTTGAATGCTGTTTCCTCCCTTATTAATGTCAATTTTCTCAGCAAATTGCAATTGGATCAGTTTTTCTTGGACAACCATTTACTGTGGTATTTTGCTTGTGGTTGTTTGTGTTCTGAAATATCGGAAGATGGCTTGTCCACCTGAAATAGATGCTTTATGGAGCCACTCTATAGCTTAGGCATAAAGTC
Organism: Philypnodon macrostomus; assembly: GCA_036025475.1. Classification (NCBI taxonomy): domain Eukaryota; kingdom Metazoa; phylum Chordata; class Actinopteri; order Gobiiformes; family Eleotridae; genus Philypnodon; species Philypnodon macrostomus. The sequence continues at coordinate 14,763 of JAVQKC010010490.1, forward strand.
ACACTGATCTAACAACTCCTCACTCACTCTGTGTTTCTGAATATTCAGTGCCTCAAAGTAGGGTTTTGACACAAATCTAGATAAAATGTAGAAATGAATGCCCACCATATTATAGTCAAATCTGATGCATTAGTCACACTCATTACAATAGTTTGAATGAATCAAGTAAATAAATGAAGGGTCACTTGTCAGTTTTACAAGGCTATATAGTACTTATCTGCTCCACATTTAGGTTGCATCACTTGAATACTGACAGCTGGCTACTTTCCCTCCCAGATTCTTGTTTTAGTAAAACCTCTCCCATTTCCCGGCATCGCTATCACTGGTGACCCAGTGCTGTTCTCCATTGGAGTGTTAGGATTACACCAGCGTTTACATTCATCTGTTAGTTTCAATTGAATGGTGGAAAAAAGGACTACATTGAGGGAGGAAGCCAAGCTACTGGAATGCCAAGACAAATGGCCGGCTGGGCCAAAGTGAGCATGTGGAATACATTTTTGCTGTCCAAACCTGTTATGTTTTTGTTGTCAGTGATTGTTTGGGCTTCTTAAATGCTTGATTTTCTTCTTGTTGAGTCAGTCATATTTACCTCTTGAACCTGTGTAAAATTAGATGTAAATGTAATTCATTAATTGGCCCTAGTTAAAGACACACTCTGGAACTCACTCCCACAACCTATCCGTGACTGCTCTGACCTCCCCACTTTCAAAAGCCTGCTCAAAACTCACCTCTTCAGAACTGCTTTTAATGTTTGATTTTTGATTGTTTTATTGTTTGTTTATTGTTGTTTTAACTTTGTACAGCGTCTTTGAGTGTCAAGAAAAGCTCTTTATAAATAAAATGTATTATTATTATTATTAAAGCTATAAGTATGTTACAAGAAGACACATTGACAAATTATTATGTGTACTCTTAAAAATGTTATCATTATTATTCGTCAAACCTAAACTTTTGAATCCAAATGCCAGCAATAGAATAAAATGACGACTCATTGCCTTGGTGGTTGTCAAGTTCTAACTTCAGGTGCATTTGGATACACGTGGACACAGTTTGACTTCTTTATTGTGTTTATGTAAGCACAGTGCTTAAAAAAAATATAGTCAACAAGTTTTCCTATCCTCCTCCATCAAACTGAATTAAACTTGGCACATCAATACTGTGCTATGAATTCCCATGGATTTCAGAAGAGCCCCCAACATGAGATCTCCTTCTCTCCTTTAACACAGTGACAGTGATGGAGGCGTTATAATTTGTGGTAATTATATCGGCGAAAACAGCGTGTCGCCGATATTATGGAATCACGTCGGTGCGCGTCCGCGTCCGCGTCCGCGTCCGTGTCCGCAGATCCTAGCTGTGAACGCGATAACTCAAAAACTAATTGCCGGATCATTTTCAACATTTGCACACAGGTACATACCAATAAGACGCCGAACTGTATCGATTTGGGTACTTCTTCGAT
>JAVQKC010010492.1:0-14511 GCA_036025475.1 Philypnodon macrostomus
TACCATAACGGCTGCGCCGACCAACAGTCGAAGCAGCAGGCGGGGCCTGTAAAACAAGATGATCAGGTAAACGGTGGGCAGGTACAACATTGTCCATAACAGGTTGTGGAACAGAGTCACCACAACATCTCTATAATGACATTAAACTGTGAAAGATTTTTATATGCCAAAATACGACAATAGCAAATCTCTCTTTGCTTATTTTCAGGTGGCTGTGTCGCCTACCCCAGCAAGAGCCTCGGGTGGGGTACACAAAATGTCGGTGGGCAGGTTTGATGTAAGTTGATTTGACGTATTTAGCTACTTCTACTACACTGCCTATTCTGTGAATGCAACCAACCCCAACAAACTCAGAAAGTGCACCTGGGTTTACTGTTTATCATTCATTACAGGTATTTTTTAGCTAGTACTAGACCAACATGAAATTCAATTATCTTTGTGCAGATAAAGGCAATGTGAGCTAATCTCTTATGAAACCTATATGTGTAATTGTTTTTGACATGAGAATGGGAGCCCAGTATTTTGAGCCAGTGGATACATATCAGTCACTATTTTGAGCTAGACACATGTTAATATGCCCTGACACTCACCAACTCACATCAGCAGTCATATCTCACACATGATGGATCTACTGTGACAATTTGTGAGCTTGGTGGCTAGATTTGTACAGGACTAACCCATGTCTAAACCAGATCTAGCTTAGTCTAGACTTAAAAGCAAAATATTCTTAGCAGTAGTAGCTCATACATATCTCACACATGATGAATTTACGATGAAGCTTGGTCAGCTTGGTGGCTAAATGACTTGCTAACAATGACAAAAATTGAGTCTAAACAGGATCTAACTACATGTGAATCAGGTCTAAACTAGATTTTAATCAAACATAATCAGGACTTGAAATGTTCAGAGCTGTCATACTTCACACATGGTGGATCGATCTACGATGACGTTTTGTGAGCTTGGCGGTTGGTTTTGTACACAGCTTGCTTGTATGCATTAGTCCACAGAGCCCAGACTGGCTTTGTGTGTGCAGTTAACAGTACAGTTAATGCTCCACATGGCTGAAGGCGTCTAGTGTGTACAAAGCCCCAGAACAAACATGTGCATTTAGAGATCAGAAGAAAGCAGCAGAGTAAACCAAGAGAGTGGGACTGTGCTTGTCGGACCAGTTCAGAGGAAGCTCAAATGGGACTATATCCACATCCATATCCAAAAACAACAATAATCTGTAGCTTTTTGTGATCAAATCAGGACAAATCCAGGATTAAACCAGGACTAAGTTAGTATCAAACCAGGGTCAACCAGTTCTGAACAAGGGCTCATGTATAAATCAGGTCCAAACCAGAACTAACCCATGTCTAAAAACAGGACAGTACAACAAGAAATGAGCATTTCTAAGCTATGCAGTTTAGAAAAGTCAACACTATGCCTGACTCACCGGAGTGTAAACAAATGATTCAGGCTTAGGAGGTTCTCTAAAGACTAGTTCAGGCTAGGAGCTAATCAAAGACCAGACTGACTGCAGCTGGAGTACACTGATTTACATTTAACTATTTACAACAATCTCTTTGGACCGAGGGAGTAGGGTGACCAGATGTCCCACTTTGAGTTGGATTGTACATTGTCATTAATTCTCATTTATTCACTATGAACATACAGTAAGTGTGTGTACTTCTGAGGCTGATAAGCTGATAAGTGGCAAATTTGACATACTGGTCTGTTGCATTTGCCCCACATTGTCCCACATTTGGTCTCCATGCATTCATATTCTGATCCATACTGGTTTGTTTCAAACATTGCAACAAATATGAATCAATTTTTTGTGCAATAAAAAATAATTTCAACCAATGAGATTAGAAGGGATTCTACAATTTTCTCACAGTGAACACAACTCAATGTCATGTAGAACATGATAATTTATATCACAACATGTAACTGCACTTTTTGGCAATTCAATACTACTTAACACAGTATCAGACTGGGTACGGTACAGATAAAGATCCTGCTCAGTCAGATTGGCCCAATTTATTTTCCCTTCTTGTGTGTCATTGCTAACAGGCCAAGGGGCTGGTAAATTATGATGATAACGAGAAAGGTACATTATCAGATGTTGCATAATGCTTCTATTTTAGAAATATCATAACTCTCCCCTTACTTCAGTTACATTTTTGGTGACTCTACACATGTCTGGCTCTATATAACCGGTACACAAAGCCACCTGCAACCCCAGGGCTGATTACCAGTCAAGTACAATGCAAAGGTCAGAGCTTGTTCTTCTAAAGGAGAGGTGGCCCTCGTTAGCCACACACAGGCGGCAACATTCTTAATCAACAGCACTGTTACCAGGAGACTCGACCATTCAATGGAGCTTGAACTACTTGACCGTTACAGCAACATGCAGCTCAATCATGTACCAATCATTCACTGTAAATCAAGTCTGCACTGTGGCCTGCAGCGTCCATCTTTTTAGCTTGAATCTTTCATAATCCAGCGCAGATTTATGTGGCCATTCAGAGTGGTTGAAAGGTCAAAAGATCTTTCTTTTTTTATCAGATTAATCACACCTTTGGGCTGTGATTAATGACGATTAATCATAATTCATTTCAAAATTAGATTTTTTTTGTGTGATTCTATTTTTATGTGGGGCACCAGATGGACCTACCACCCTAGCCCCTAAAGCTGCTATCTCCAGCCGCACTGGTCGAGTCAGACAGTCATAGCCCTACTTCCTCCTACACTGGGCCGTTTGAGGAGTGCAGCTCAAATTTACTGCAGAAAATTTAGACAGGACGTCTAGACTACTAAATTCTTTTGTTTTTGTGAAACAACAGCAAATATATTGTCAGAAAAACGCGGTTTTAGACGTGTGTGTCGGGGCGCGTGTATAGAGCCTATATTCTTTTCAGTGGATGTATAGTGAATCAACTATATCTCTGCAAATTTAAGACTAAGAGATGTTTTATCCCAAAAAATACTCGACAGATCGATGTAGTATGCCTTTACGAGCTGAACACTGTCAATAGTTTTTTGGAATTTATGTGATTCTGCTGCTCATACTCAGGGTCATGCCTACTTTCTCCCCCGCTCTCCTCTGCACTGCTCTGTCAAACAGAGGAGGATGTCAACCAAAACAGATGATGTGATTAATCTGTGTTAAGTGATCAATAACGCATCAATTATCTTTGCTTAATCGCATTGGTTAACTCTGACAGCCCTAGTCAGGAGAAGACATTATTTGAAAAAAGGTTCAAATGATCAATAGGATTTATTGTTTATTAGACAATTATTAATTTATTATTTTGTGAAATGTCATGTTTAATGTTTTATGTATGTAAATAGACCATATATCAATCTTAATACAATGCCAGGTAAATGCCAACTGCTAATGTACTTTCGTCCGTTAGTCGTAGGGGACTAAAGCCTATTTGAGAAATACTGGGCTTAGGCGGAGGACACCATGGACATTGACCTGTTAGTCGCAGAGTTGACACAGAGGCATACACTGATAGACAACTATGCACTCTCACATTTATTTACCAGGAGCAATTTAGGGTCACCAAATTTCCTACTGCATGCATGGTCAGATCTATGGTAGGAAGCCAGAGAGAGCGCGAGAGAGAGAAAGACTGTGTCGCAGCTGGCCTGAAGATCAAATTCCTTGCTGAAAGCCAGAATCATGAACTCTAAGACAAAACTTAACCTCACAAAATGGCAACTAATATAAATTGCAGTGAAAAACAGTAAGATTGAAAAACAAACAACCATAAATAAGTGGTGGCAACAGTTGTATTTTCTCAAGTGAACCAGGTTTGTGTGAAATGCAAAGCACTTGACTAACAAGTATCAACCGCCACATCAAAGAAAGACAACAGCATGAGGAGTCTTATTCTTAAGAGGCAGGGGATTTGTTCACAGAAGGAAGCAGCCGGAGGGTTGCAAAGGTAGGCAGTGTGGGGGTAACACAAAGTAACACGTTCGAGTACTCGAGTAACGAGTATCGTAATGCGTTTTTGTGCCGCAAGTAAGCTAGTACTAAGTTCTAACACATTAGTTCCAGAAGAGGTGCTCCATCAGCAGGTCAGTCTACTTCTCCAGGGGCTGCGGACATGGAGCTGTGCCGCTAAAGTTGTTTCTTTTTGTGTTTCCTGCTCTCTGATTGGTCAACAGTGGCATGTGCTCTCAACTCTGGAGGACGCTAATCAAACATTTAAAAGTTAATGCCACTTAATGTAGTGGTACTTAATAGGGTAATCAAAGATTCATGTGCATCTCGATCTGTGACATTCACATTTATCCGTGATGAAATTACTGTATGGAATAGACATGCATGCGGTTGTGTTGTTTGTTTGTGATCTGTTGGGCAGTAATGCATGAGTACTCTAAACCATTACTTTACCAGATGATAACGCAACATGTGAGTTTCTAGAGGCAGTAACGAGCAAACTAACGAGTTGCTTTCAAAAGTAACGTTCCCCAACACTGAAAGTAAGTATATTCTAAACATGAGTAAAAACATTGGAAGAGTAGCCTAAATTGTATTCAGATAAGAGTACTGTTTCTTCAAATGAAAGGTGTATATCGGCGAAATGTCTGTCACAACTGTCACCAACTGGCACCTTAATCAGACAGTGCAATTTCTAAAGGTTTTTATATTGTTAACGAGCAATTAAGAGGCCTCGCCCCCAAACCATGACAAATATGGGAAGGGTCTATTTGACTTTTTTGATTTGTCTGGATTTTTGTGAAGAAGGTTTTTGACAAATTTTGTTAATTTCCCTAAAACTACATTCTTCTTTCAGGCTATAGGGGGCGCCGGGGGGGTAATTAGGTATTTCAGGTTTGAGCCTAATCCGGCAAAGTATGTGCAAGTTAGAGGCTGTCAAATATACCTGACCTCTCAAATTCAATCCAATATGACCAACTTCCTGTTTGTTGTAGGGTGGGGTCATAATAATATTTTATGTTGGGTACACTGTGGAGAATCACTGTACCAAGTTTCATTGATCTCTGCATTTGGGGCAGACATATGGGGCTGTTTCGCCGATATACTCCTTGCTGTCAAGGGCCTAGTTATTTTGTGAATTCTGTCCATTTGATTACAACAAAATAAAATAAACAGATCTAACAATATGTCCAAACAGCCCAAACCTCTGCTGCTGACTCACTGTAATCACATCGGTTCCCCTTCAGAAGGACAAACTACCGCTCCCATCAACTGTGAAGAGCACACTGACTGGAGGTGCCAAATAGATCGGTGAAATAAAGTGTCTCATGCCAGGTAATAGTCCTCTCTATCCACTCTCACAAGCACACACTGATGCAATGTGAAGAAGGCGGTGAATCGCTGCTACTGTTGAGTAAAAACCGAAGCTAAAAATACAGCCGGATTGAGACACACTGCAGCCAGAATGAGGAGTGACTGACCACATGTGAAGACAACTGTAGCAAACACAAAGGATACCAGTGGTGTAAGGTTGTAATCAAGGGTCCAAGTACAGGTCCTTGTTCAAGACTTTTTATAATCCTTAGACCGTATTTGTTTATGTCTAGACCTGGTTTAGTCCCGGTTTGGAACTGGTTTAGTCCCGGTTTGGATCTGATTTAATCCTATCTGAGTCCTTGTTTATGTCTAGACCTCGTTTAGTCCCGGTTTGGAACTGGTTTAGTGCCGGTTTGGATCTAATTTAATCCTATCTGAGTACTTGGTTAGCCATTTTTCAGTCTTAGTTTAGAATTTGTTTAGCCCCAGTGTGGACCTGGGCCTAATTTAGACCTGGTTTAGAACTAGATGAGATCTGATTTAGTCCTGCTTGAGTCCTTGGTTAGACCTGTTATAGTCCTGGATTATAATTTCTAGTCTAGGTGTGAGCCTGGTTTATGCCCGGCTCAGACCTGGTTTAGTCATGTGGCCCCTCCACCTCTTCCATTACATTGGCTCCACTCCCTGATGTTTCGCCCCTGACTGTGACTACTGGATTGCGCTGATGTAATGTTGTGTGATCCTCTTTTTGTTATGGTGAACAATGCTGACAAAAGTGCATGTTAGACAGATGCCGTCCTGGGACATAGTAAAGCGAGCACTGTACGCACTGCTAGTACTGTTGTAGAAGCATGGGCTGTTAATCAATACGCAGTGCAGCCACAGCCTTCTAAGGTATCAGGGAGGGACAGTGTAAACAAATGATGCCACAGAGAAGTTGGCACAAGCCTTTCCCTGAGCACACTTTAATGTGGCACATAAAACTAATAGTATTTCATACACTATATGCCCCAGTCATGTGACCTTGGGAGACCACAGCGACACAGAGACATTGAATGAATTTAGGGAACAGCAATATGTGTTTTTACCATTACAATGCAATGTAACACGATTTTTAAAATACATTGGATTACATAAATGGCAATGCCCAACATTTACATTCATAAGGGAGAAATTCTAGAACTGTATTCAAATTGAACACTAGAAACCAACAGGTTCAGAGAAGTATATTGTATGTGGCATGTTGAGTCTAAAAACTGACAATATACATATAATTTAGTCCAAAGAAGCTGTGGATCATCGTACCCAAGTTTGCAATGGCAGCTTCAATCCTATATATATATATATATATATATATATATATATATATATATATATATATATATATATATATATATCCTCCTGGCCTTTTCTCTGAACAACAGACGAGCTAACAGTTTGAACACACAGTTAGCTTTCAGGAGATTGATGTATTATTTTATGTCATGCAAAAAGCAAATAAAGGCAGAAATATATTCTAGATGTCTCAAATGGATGTCTATATGCAAATACAAGCTGAGATGAAAGACAGTTAAAACCCCTGGGCTTATAGTGATATTGAAAGTCATATCTTTGAATGCTTAGCTGTTGAGCTGTCCATGAACTGCGGTCATGTTTCGACTTAAGGGTCAGTATAAGTGAGAACAGTAGTGTGTAGTTTTTTGCCATATAACTATGAAGAGTACAACTGATGAAGATGCTGGCCATAAGAGTCTATATCCATGTACAATGAAATGTAATCTTTGCTGTCCATAAAATAATGATAATTGTATCCCTGTATACTGTATATAAACTATGCATAAAAACAGAGTATGTACATGTTCCGTGTTGTATTCACAGTCGGCATGAGTAATAACAAGAAATGATTGTTAATTAAAAAAGTCCTTAAAGATATTAAATAATATGAAACTACACAAATGCATTCATAGCACACGGTGCATGTGTTTGATGTGTCTTTGGAGGTCAGTGGCAGGAGGAGACTTTGTAAGTGCAGCCTACAGCACACACATAACCTGTTGAACGATTGTCACTGGCACAGACCAAGATGACCTCATACTATTATGCAGCATTTTCACAATAAACAATGAACGAGTCAAGATGGCCACCAAAAATATATTCAGCCCATATCCCATCCCACTGTGAAGTCAATGACAGGGTAAAGTGCCCAAGTGTGTGGAACAATTGAATGCAATGAAACAAAGAGGACTTGGAGAGACTTGTTTGAATTGCAAATGGCGTCAGGTGGCATGCTGGGTTAGGCTGTGAAGTCCCAGCAGCGCCCTCAAGCATCTGAAGCCTCATGCAAACAGCAACAACTGCTATTTAATGTTAAATAATAAGTACAAAGAACAATGAAACACAAGCATTGATACATGTCACATATGCAGTGGACCAGTGAGCTCTCAAAGTACAATGTAGTAGGGTTAGTAATCATAATCAGAACAAACAAGCTAAACATACAAACACAAATATGCTAAACAATGCTAAATAATGACAAAACATAGACTACTGTATACCAGGACTAAACCATGTCTGCATCAGAACCAAACCAGGACTAAACCATGTCTGCATCAGAACCAAACCAGGACTAAACAAAGAGACCAAACATGTCTAAATTATGAATACACCATGAAGTAAGGCTGAGCTAAAATATCATCAAATCATCAATATCACAGAAATCTCAATAAAAAATATGATAATAGTCCAAATACAGCCTTGAATTCCATGTTATGCTTGATCATCAATGTATAGGTACTTTCATTTTTTCTTAATTAACAAACAGAAACCATTCTAGACAGGTCTAAAGGGTGACTCATCCCTCCACCGGCAATTCAAGTAGTTACAAGTATTTTGTGGGTATTGTTCAAACCTTACTGAACCAGAGATTTATTTAACAGCAGCTGAAATGTTCTTAAATATCAATGTACAAATTGCTTCAGTACGGCATGGTTGTACAGCCGATACAAAATGGTTCTTGTGAATGTTGGTATGTCGCCAAAATACTGAAGCAATAGTAAATCCTTGTGTAAACTGTGCATAGGATAAGTATTATAGTCATATAATGCTGCTATAACCTTGAATATGAGGGGGGAAAGAATGTAGCTTCTCATTTGTGACTATTATTCCTTCTCAATAAGTCCAACATTTGACTCCAAAACTGACCTCACTGTTGGAACCACAGCTATGGGGTTGGCTCATGTTTATATGGTGTTTTTTTTCCATCTTTTGACTTTGAATAACCCACAAAAAACCGTTGTACTGACCTGACCCTAAGCAATACCACTCCAGTGCACATGCTTTATGTAATTCAACAAGATTCTCAGGGCCAAAGGCTAATTCCACAAACTGACCTGTTTCAGCAAGCACTCGAGCAGTTATCTCCAAGCTTTCACTTGACACTACAAATAAAATATATTAGGACCGTGATTATCAAACTTTAAAACTAAGTGTCACTTTCCAAGTACTGTGCATCATATCACTTCTAATTCATATCTAAACCATGTCTCCAACGGACTAAACTCAATCCCAGATCCAAACCAGAATCTAACCAGGTCAAAGACCAAACAGAAACAGAAACCTGAAAGATTCCACTTTTACTAAGTACCACCAATGGCACCCCTGCCACTGTTTGAGAACCGCTGTAGGCCTATAGCTTAGGCTTGTGTAGGCGGTTGTGTGTACATCCTGACCAGGCATATGTTTTGTTGCATAATTAGGAATGGGTGTGCTCGCAATAAACTGATCCAATAGCAGATCCAGCTAGACTTGACAAGTAAAACAGGAATTGTGGAGGTGCAGCACAACTTCAACTAAACACAAGCCAGAACAACAGCAGAATCACAGTGTTACCAGCCTTCTATGTGGCGTCTATTAGTGCCATAGAGTCTACCAAAACGACGTCCGCTACAATATGCCCTTGCTTCTCCCTATGCACATGACCATCTCTATGACGCTGTAGTGAAGAGCAGCTGCGCCTTTGGTTAAAGCATTTCCACTGCAGTATAAAGAAACAAAGACAGCATTTAAAACGACAATCAAAGGCAACCGTTTCCCATCACGTTCAACAAACCCTTAACACGCACGTACAGGCAGCGACGCAGAGGTGGAAGTGGAGAGTACAGAATATGAAATATGAACATAATAAATATTTGAACATACCCTCCTGTCAAAAGGACATCCAGGGGAGGACCATGAACGGCGCGCAACGGGAGGTCAGTGCAATACAGTCCCGCTTCAGACGAGTCGTTTTTTGAGTCGAAGGGACAGCCAGTGTCGGTGTTATTACCGGTGAAAAGACTATAATGAGCGGACGAGGAGGAGGGAAGGAGAGTCAGAGGGAGGGACGCTGTCAGATGCAGGGGACGCAGAAAAGGGAGGAACACACGCCGTGGCTCAGTCTGTCAGTGCGGCGTGTTCAATCAGACCCTTCTGTGAGCGCTCTGAAAATGCCAACAGTGTGACATAATGCGCTTTGTTTCCTGTATGGCCCCGTGTATAGAGTATAGATTGAGTCACGTGAGGCAAAAACAACGCAACAAGCTGTCAGCTCATTAAAACGCCCAAAGAAGACGTTTCATTAAGCCTCGTCTGATTAGGCTCAAAGATCATCAGAGGCTCGCACTTATTACTCCCAGTGTCGTCAGGGCACTGCGCTCGCTTTGATTTCGTCATGTATTATCATTGTGTAGTCCTAAAGGGGGTGTTTGCACTGGCGATTCTACAGATTCTAGGGCCACAGACAAAAGGGCACAAGTACCTGAGGGCCCCAACTCAGGATTCATTTTAATTTTCAAATGCCAACTCAGAACTCTTTTAAATGTTTTGTTAATAGACTTTTGTAACTGGAGCTACAGCCACAGCTCACACAACTTTTACAGCAAAATGCTTAATAACACTGAGTCTGCGCAAATGTAACACATCTCACGTACAGAACAGTTAAAGGCAAATAGGAAAATAATTATAATTAAAGCTGCAAGCGGCGATAAACGGCCCTCGCTTTCCACGACCCACTGCCAAACTCCTTCACGCTCAAAAGTGACCCCTGCATGGGCTTCGCCCATTGACTTCCATTCATTCTGAGTGATTATAATTATGCCGGTTTCCTACCACATACCTATATGGTAGATTTGTGGTCAATGGCACAACTGTGAATGTGTGAGTGCTTCGTTTGGTCAGTTGTTGCCTGTGGCGGAGGTGAAACCATGTTGTGAAACCATGCCCTTGATGTACATTTCCAGAAAAAAAAATGTTTCATCCTCCATTGTAATGTTTGATTGATTATACAGAGGGCGCCATTGTGCCAATTTAATTTTTTTCAACTCATATGGGTCCAGGCTTTGAGAATGAAGAAACTATTCAACTTATAGCTAAATCGGGCAGATAGCAAATTTAGTTTGTTTTGTTTGTTTTTTTCATAAAAATTTTCGTAAATTTTGCGACTCCAACGCTCAGAAACCATCCATGAAATATTTTTGAATAAATTGGATATACCTTTGAAGCCCCATGTCTCTAGTTCATGTTGATCAAACTTGAGCTCATTCGGAATAAAAACCTCGGAGGAGATAGATTTTGCGTAACATGTACGAAAACCACAACTTTTTGCAATTTTCCGACTTTAAAGCTAAATAGCCAACTTTTGTGTGCAGTGCGCATCGCAAATACTAGCTTTACGCTTTACATCAGTAATTCATTATTATAATTTTCTTATTTAGCCTATAGGAAAGTGTCCCAAATGTTCCTATTACTTTGACCAGGTGGATTTTGCAGGTCACAAGTGACTATGGGCCCTATAGGCGGTGTAAGCCTTGGACAATAGTTTCTAACACAGAGAAATACACAGACAGACACTCACTTTTACCTTCATTCACTATGGGCAATTTAAATGAATTGATTCTCCCAAAACATGTAGGTCTTTAGAAGGTCGAAGAAGAGTTACCACAAGGAGAACATGTAGACTTCACTCCAGACCAAGGATCTAATAGTGTTCACGACCCACAGCTCATTCCTCTATGAAGGTACACAGAAGTATTGTTACCACTTGTAATAGCACATGTAATAGGCCTTGGCTCACGGCAGGGCCTGCACATAGGTGAAAAACTGGTGTTAAAGTTGTCCAGGGTCACATCACCGCCCCACTGTGCCTGATTAATGAAGAGAGTATTCTATAAAAGACTATGCAGTTCATTATAATTAAAAACTGAAAACATGCTGTGGATGCTCTTTTGATAAATTGCTGTCTGCTGCAACATGGACTTATTAATGATGTAAATGACAGTAATATGGGGCTAATGTTATAATCAGAGCAAGTATAAACACCAAGCTCACATACATTTTAATGTAGACCTGCAGGCTTCAATAGGGTGCAGCTATTTACATTCTGAGCAAGCAAATATTTGAAAGAATCATATCATTACTGCATAAAACTGTTGTATATTATGTTAGATATTATAAAATAAGTTCTTTTAAATCTTATTGGCAGGAATTGTTCTCAATAATGTCTAGGGTAACAGGATATCCCACTTTGCATTAGATTGCACAGCATATTTTAAATCCAATGTCCTGAAATTGACCCTGTGTTATGATCTGGTCACTCTTTTATGAGTTACAGGGCAAAAACATCTGTCTCTTTTACAAGCTTTTTACAAGATTCGGACACAATGGAGAACGGGAACAATCCCAGAAAATCCTTGTGAATTAAAGCGTATGCACTGTATATGGTTTGAGCTAAAATACAATTATTGATTTCCAACTATTTTTTTTATTTTTTTATTTAACCTTTATTTAACCAGGAAAGTCCCATTGAGATTGCAAATCTCTTTTTCAAGGGAGTCCTGGCAACTATAAGCACACACAAACAATATCTACAGGTTAGAACATTACTAACAATATACAGGGTTAAGGGCTATTTGCAAAATGTCCCTGAACGCACTCCATGTCCCACATTTGGGCAACCTTAAAAGAGTAAATAAACCCTGAAGCAAAATGAACACCATTCAGGTTAAACAGTGGCTACTGCAGTTCAATTTTCCTATTGATCAAAAATATGTCATGGTACATATCTATTTCACAGGCCCTGCAGGCTCTGATAGGTCTATGTCTCATTTAGGGACACCTAGTGAATCAGGAGAGAGCATTGCTCACACCACATTCACCTGAGCCCCTCTGTTACTACCTTAACATTTTGGCTGTGGGTTTACCATGGATCTGACCCCGGTGTTTAGTTCCACTTTAAAGTCAACAAAGAAGAAAATGAATTGTATTTTCCCCACGTCCCCACAGGAGCAGTAACATCACAGGTGGACTAACAGCAAAAATGTATAAGTGCTTCTCTGCAGCAAAAAGCTCATAAATATGCAAAGATATTCTGACCTGTGTGCGATTCATCAATGCTAAATAAATGCACTAAACACTCTTACCATATTCATATTCATCTCACAGAATGGTAATATGTTTATAATGCTGCTGCTGTGATGATCTGATCACATCTAACTGAAACACACCAGGGAGAAAGCCTGATTTCTTTATTATATGCATTAGCTTGTTGCTCATGTACCACACATCCATACGCTCAATGGATTTGTAATATATTGTGCTTAGAAGGGACCAGCAGCCATGACTAAGAAGTTCTTATTTACTCTTTATGCTACATAGATTTCACAATATATCTATCAATATATATAGAGACCCTAAAGACTAGATATAGATCAGAAAATCTATTTTAAAGCTGAAGCTGTACTTCATATTTTTTATACTTTGTGTTTGAGCAAAAATATTCAATCACACTTCCACAGGACAGGAGCGCTCAGATTGGTTAAACCATTGTCACGAATGAGAATCGATCGGGATTAACGTGAGCGATCTGATGTTTTAGTTCAGCTTATTTTTTACTTTTTTCCCACCTACCCAAAGTCAACTTGAATGAATGTGATAGCAGCCTTATCCCAAAAGAATACATGTTAAATGTTGCAGTGTATATATTAGCAACAGCTCTTTCTGTTTTAGGTTTGTTTGTTTTTCTCAGAGTAGGTGCAATACAGCTCTTACTTTTGCATTTATGTTTTACATTGCATTAATGCAGTCGTCATATTTGTAACATGTAGGCCTATAGCAAGGTTTCAGCACTGAGAATCTGATGTAGCCTGTACCAAAAATCCACACAGGAATCAGTCTATCGTTAACTGTTGTAGCTTTATACAGTATATATCAGCCTATAGACAGCCATTGTGCCAGAATGATAACTTCTAATATTTAGGTTTAAAAACATCCAGAAAAAGAAAAGCTAATTCAAAAAGCCTCCCTTTATTATTTTGTTAGCCTTAAAAGCAGTTATTTCTATGATCATTTCTCTGTTTCCTTTATATAAGGAAGTGGCGCAGTGGGTAAGCGTTTGCCCTGCCAGAGGGTCACCGGTTCGAATCCCCATCTGAGCGCATATGGTCGTTAACCCACATTGCCTATGAATGAATGAATGTGGTTGTGTGATTGTAAGGGAATGAATAATGCAATTGTAAAGCGTCTTAGAGTGTCCAGAGAAGCGCTGTAAAAAATTATTATAAAAATCATGTTTACCAAATGGTATTGGACTCTATATCGGTCAGTTTGGTGATTAAAATATTGGTGCATTACTAGAACATAGATTTATTTCCAACTTCACTTTACCTTTTTACATTTTGTATCTATATATTTTATTGAAACTACTCATATTTTTACTTGTCAGTGATTGTGGCTGGCCCTGTGACTTGTACTGTAACTGAAATCACCTTTAAGATCACTCGTAAAAAAAACTCCTAAGGGCTGAATGGCAGTTTATAAAAATATTTATATATAAAGACTTGATGATCTCAATTAAGCTGTGGTAAACAGGCATTGCTTTGGCTTGAGGCAAATATCCAGTTGGCAGAATGTTGGACGCATTGCGGTCAACAAAACAGCTGAAACCGCACAAATGCTGATCACTGTTTTCACTGGGATTTATAGTGTTAATGCTTCAGGCTGATTTTGGACAGCCTAAGACAAATAGACATCTGATGGCACCAGCCTCTAGAGTTAACTAGGCCTGTGCTGTCGTCCCCGACAGCAAGGTGTATATCGGGGAAAACGGCCCCATACGTCTGCCCCATACGTCTGCCCCGTACGTCTGCCCCGTACGTCTGCTACAACTGTTACCAACGGGCACCTTAATCACTTTTTTGATTTGTCTGGATGTTTGTGAA
>JAVQKC010010506.1:0-33952 GCA_036025475.1 Philypnodon macrostomus
ATGATGGCAGTTACCTCTATAGCGCCCCCTATAGACTGAAAGAAGAATGTAGTTTTAGGGAATTTTCTAAATTTGGCAAAAACATTCTTCACAAACATCCAGACAAATCAAAAAAGTTAAATACACCCTTCCCATGTTTGTCATGGTTTGGGGGCGGGGCCTCTTAATTGCTCGTTAACAATATTAAAACACTTAGAAATCATGCAAACCATGTCTGATTAAGGTGCCCGTTAGTGACAAAGCCGTTGTGTCAGACGTATGGGGCAGACGTATGGGGCTGTTTCGCCGATATACACCTTGCTTTCGGGGACGACGGCACAGGTCTAGTTAAAACATGCAGAATAGTTTTGATGGTGACAATAAACAGGAGCTTTTATATCTTGCACAACTTTAGCCTTTGCCATTTTTTCAGCAACACAACCTGACATATACATGAATAAATATAAACAGTCACATTAGAGTTTGCAAGTGTGCAGCTGGAGATTTACAATAACCTAAAGTTGTGTCTTTTTAGAAGACCTTGACCATGACATTTTATTGCTGCATATGCCCTGTGTGTGTATGTGTGTGTGTGTGTGTGTGTGTGTGTGTGGGTGTGTGGGTGTGTTGTGTATGTGTTGTGTATGTGTTGTGTATGTGGTGTGTATGTGGTGTGAATGTGTTGTGTATGTGGTGTGTATATGTATGTATGTGGTGTGTATGTGTGGGTGTGTGTATGTATGTATGTGTTGTGTATGTGTTGTGTATGTGGTGTGTACATGGTATTCAGATGTATTTGATGTCTCTTGCCTGTGTTTGGTTTGTTTGGGTCACCACTGACTTTGGCTTGACTTGAATGAAACAGAGCGACTCGGGGTCTTATAAAGGGAAGGGGTGAACCGGTCCGTATCCACTTAGAGCCTCGAGACAGAGCCAACATCTGAACCTCACTGAAACAAACATGAGAACAGTCTTTGTCTTAATCACAGTTACCTTTACTAATGCTGCCCATAATAGGTCTCCACCTACTTTAAGAGTGCCCAAACCTTTTTCCTCAGGGGCCAACAATATACCGGTATATATATTACTGGTCCTTAGGCTAAATGCAAAACATATTTGGCCTTTATGAGATGAAACGTAAATTCTTCTATAATTAAACTACTTTTGTTTATTACAATGTTATTTACAATTTCACTCTTTCCCCTACTGTTCATGTGGACTCAGATTGTTGTCTAAACATCATGAAAACTAAATAAAACAACCATTGGCAACCATTGGGCCAACTCTGAGCTGAACGCGATTGATAATTGGGCTTAGTATCCATCAATTCTGGGATGTCCTGGCGGGCCCCACTTTGGGCACCCCTGCTCTATGCTTTGGATTTAAAAAACATACAAAAAAAAGCCAAAAGCAAAATAAATACATCATTGTTAATTTAAATTAAATCATCAAATGATATAATGTATGTGTGCATTCTGTAAATTGTGTTATAGTTGGAATATAAACCTATGTTTAAAACAGATACTAAAACAGGCAGCACGTGATCTCAAAATTCTTTCTAGAAACAAGAACAAGTGCAGCAAGAAACGAGTGACCTGTGTGCAAAAGTGGAAAACGACTTTTTGAGTTCACAGTTTTGGCGAATAATTAATTAATATTCATCGTAGAAGTACCCAAATCGATACAGTTCGGCGTCTTTATGGTATGTACCTGTGTGCAAATGTTGAAACTGATCCGGCAATTCGTTTTTGAGTTATCGCGTTCACAGCTAGGATCTGCGGATTATTTCGACACGCTGTTTTCGCCGATATTATTAGAACAAAAATGATCTACACCGTCATTTGATTTCAATCTAGCCAATGACCTTTTGGGATGTGGTCAGAAGTGAATACATTATTTTGAGAGGCAATAGCAAATCAAGGTGAAACTAGAAGAGAACATGGAGCGATTCTAAGGATATTTCAGTGTATTAGGAGAAAGTGTAGTTATTTCCAGTGTTTGAAAGAGTTGCTGTATTTCCCCTGCTCTACAAGTGCAAAAAGAAGACCCTTGCTTCTTGCCTGAGTTTTAAGAGGAGCTCCAAGATAGCTTACACAAAAAGTGAGAGGAAGATCAATAATTCACGAAAGCGAATACCAGAGATACTGTAACCACTAACACACACTGCTACGACCGAGGGCTGCCAGAGATCCTTGGATTTTTGCTTTTCTTCTTGCACTGTAGCTTCACTTCAAAACAAAAAAAGAATCGATACGGAGGATGTTGACCATATTACTAATTCTGTCTCCATTTCATCCACAAGTCAACCACAGCGGGGCGGTCAATAAAAAGGGAAGTCTGCCATCCATTTCATTGCCATATCTTCAGAGAGTGAAGGGATCAATAGGTAGGTTTGACAAGAAAAGAGAAAGCGGGAGAGGAAGAGCAGGAGAGCTTCATCAATGCGGCTGCACAATCACCGCTGGCATTTCATGTACTTTAATGCTAATGCAGTTGGATCCATGACATGATGTATAAACACACATACACACTGATCAGTACAAGGATGTCTATGGGATTCAGACCAAGAGGTTCAGAAGACAATATCATATTTTTAGTTGTTCCTGTTGTTGTCCTGGGTTAGACCTAGTTTAGTTCTGCTTTTGTTATGGTTTAGGCACAGTTAACGCTGGTTTGATCCTGGTTTACACCATTCACTAGTTTAGTCCTAGTTTAAAACTGATTTATATCTGGTCGTACAATCCACCTTCCACTTGTTTAGTCTCAGTTTAAACCTGCTTTAGTCCTAGATTAGACCTAGTTACCATTCTTTGGTTTTGTCCTGGTTTAGGCCTTTATACCTTCTTTAACCCTGGTTTAGTCCTTCTCAATACTTACCACTGATCTAGTCCTTGCTTAGACCTGGTTAGTACTGGTGTAGAAGTGGTTTGTACTGTTTTGCCCTGGTTTAGTCCTGTTTTACACCTTCCTCTGGTTTAGTCCTAGTTTGGATCAGGTTTAGCGCTGGTTTAGCCCTGGTTTGAATATGTTTGGGGGCCTGGGAACATTTAAGACAGACCTAATGACACTCCTATTGATCTATACTAGGATGCACTATGCACTTCCTCAGAGATTAGTGAATAGGAAGTGTGTGTGTCAGACCGACTTTAGAGAAAAATCAATGGGACTGATATGAAACATTGGCACTGACACCTCGTCCTACCTGCCCCACACAAACAGGCTGAGAACCGCAGACAGTCATTGGTCAGGACAGGCCCCTCTCAAAGCTCACCTCTGCTGGCACTGAAGTTTTTGAAGGGGTTGGAGGCGCCCCGGACAGAGTGCATATCATATGAGTCAGTGTTGACAGCCCTGTAGGTGTGCGCGGGCTCCTCGTCCGAATCTATGAGCGGCACCTCCTCCTCCTCGTCCTGTTTCATCTCCACCATGGCAGTGCCCCCCTCTGAGGCACTGAGGGGCGGGACATCCCAGTACAGAGCCAGCACTACGAACTGGAGCAGCACCCATAGGAGGCACATGAAGATCTGAAGGTGCAAGTGCAAGTGCAAGGAGAAGAAAAAAGTTTGAAATTAATATTTCATAGTTTACTCATCAGCACACTATAGCAGATCTATGCAACCATAGATTACATCTCTATTGAGAAAAGAGTATCTATGCCTTTAGGGCTCACAGTAACTCTGCACTTTCATTATTAAGTCAATTATTGCCAACGATGGCAATAACACATTATGCTTCATACATTTAGCTTTAGTGATCTGAAATCAATCCAACTATTCCTTGAGAAATAGATTATTTAATGTTTGTGCTCTGCTGCTGTGCTGTGCTTATTGTCCTGTAGTTGTTAGTGTAAATAGTTGAATAAAACATTATTGGTGGTTTCTCATCCACACAGTATCATTGATGCAGTATGTGATCAGTCAGCAGACCTAGGCATACTTGATTACCGGTACATCAAGCAGCTGAACATAATAGGTGTACAATATCCATTAACATGAATGAACGTGTGTATGAGCTAAATACTGAAGCATTTAAGCAATTATGAAATTATAAGTAATATAGTTTCAAATTATGTGTAAAATTGAAGTGGTCCCAGCAGGTCTGTGATTTATCTCAAATGAGGCCCCATCTGGACAACAGGTGGTTTATTTCAAACAGCTCATCAACAGATCAATATAAGCTTGTTATGTGCATAAGTATAGCTCCAGGTGCTTTTTATTTCTCTACCTTTAGATGAGACAAAGGCAGAGCCAATGTACAATCTGTGTGTGAAGAATATTTGGGCATTCACAAGCCGCTCATAGAATGGCAGATCAGTGATTATGTGAAAGACGTTACCCCAGGAGACGTATACTTGTTCACAACAAAGGGCCCCAGTTTGAAATCACACAGCCGCAAGAACAAGTTGAACGCCGGCCCTAGAGAGAAGCGAAGAAACGCTTTAAAGACAAAAAGGAAACACAAGAAATACACCTTGGTAGATTTTTGGTGGCTTCTAAAGACTTCACAAAGCTTCCTGTCACTCATTTCTCACAGTTTAAAAGAGGTTAGGAGGGGACTGACCAACAAGAAGGCCAGCTTGTCGACAGGCCATGATGGCAGCGAAGATCCCAGCTCTCTCCTCGGGTTGAGTGGTGCGAGTCAGAAAGCTGAAAATGGAAGAACCCGCTCCCGCTCCAACACCTATGGGGAGACAGACAAACTGATATGCAAATACAAAGTCTATTCACGTCCGAGGCATTGAGATATGGTCTGAGGTGATGTTAAACTGTGGACATGTAGTGAGGGAAGAGTGGTCACCTGCCACGAGACGACTGCTTAACAACAGCCACTTTGAGTATCCGATAAAATACATGAAGTTGCCTGAGGATGAGGAGAAACAAATGCATAGACATATTATATACACACAATGCTTTAAAAAGAGCTAATTAATTATCACTTTTTTTTTTTTTACTGTGGATCTGGATCACTTACAAGATTGAGGCATTTAATAAACACTCTTAAAAAAAATGCAAGATAGGGCTAAAGATACTAACTCATGCCACAAGGGGTCAGTAAAAGAACACAAACTTCTGTTCTGTCGTTGTGTGTGTATTTGTGACACATATTGTGACTCCTTGCCTTGGATAAAGTGCTTCAGCAAAAATATCTCATAATTGGGACGTTTTTGACTAGTTAACTAGGTTGGTAATAAGTCCTGGTCAATTACCTGAGTATGTGTAAGTTACATAGAGCCCCTTTAGTTCTCAATATTATATATGTCTTATATGTTTTAATTACCTGAGTATGTATAAGTTACATAGGACCCCTTTAGATCTCAATATTATATATGTCTTGTATGTTTTATTCAACATTTTCCTCCGTAGTGAGGGGGAATAGCCTATGAATAGAATAGAATCTTTTGACAGATAAAAACTCGGACTTCTTGATGCTAGTCTGTACTCACCAGCGATCTCAAACACATTGGAGAATAGAATGATTCTTTTTGTAGTTTTGCTGCGGTCTGACCACATGCCAAACAGTGGTCCGGTCAATAGTCCACTCAGACTGAAGGCAGACAAACCCAGGCCCAGGAAGTATGGAGGGGCCTCCAAAATCTCTAGGTACCGCCATATTGTGGGAAGAATAACAGCTTGGACAAGAAGAAGAGAGAAAGTCATGTTTATGCAGAGTACTTCAAATACTGCAATGAGGCCATTATCTTGAACTTACCATACTCTACGCCGCTAAACATAAAGATCAGTCCGATGGTGAAAAAAGTTAGATTCCTCTTTGTAAGATTATCCATTGCGTTCAGAGAATAAGCTGTCTTTTATTTGCCGACGTCTGTGTGCGCCAGTCCAGTAATCATGTCTACTGGGCTCATCACATAACACGAGACACCGTGCACCCAATTAAACGTAGAGGAATTCGTCCCAGTGTTGAACAAGGTCATTTCAGGCGGAAAATGGAGATCACATCAAAACAATCAAGTCAGTAAAACGCGTTGACGTTTGAGGTAAAGTTGTCTTTGGATATAGCCTCATGCTCTGACCCTCACTGTCAAAGTAATGTCTCAGGTTACCAGGTGAGGTAATATGCACTTGGCTTCATACATATTTCATGGTGTTTTCTCCAGTTTCATCAGCAGCACTTGAATGTTTCACCTGAACATCTCTTATATCTTTACAACAAACACTTCCAAATAAAACTGAACAATTCAACAAAAGTCTATAGTTTTGTGTTTTTATTAAGTTAAAATGGCATTGCTTTCTGGATTGAATATATAAAATGACAAAACAACTCCCATAGCTCCATATTACATTGTTGAATGATTCTAGGTGGCAATATAGCTTTCTAAAACAAATGTAACCAATAAGACGCTTCCTGCTCTACATTCTGTCAGCTGACCCACTCTCTCAGCCAATCACATTTGACTTCCTCAACCACTCAGCTAATCAGCTGTCTAAATTTAAACTGTTCTGTCTTTCCTGATTATTACCTGATTTACCTATCACCACTTCAGCAGAAGAACCATCTCACTGTCTTCTGCCCCATCTCCCTCTCCTCTTTCACCACCTCAGCAGTAGAACCATTTCACTTCCCTCTTCATCATCACCACCCCAGTAGCAGAACCACCTCACTCTCAACTGGCCCATCACCACCTTAGCAACAAAACTATCTCACTCCCCTCCATGCCCACCTCAGCAGCTGAACCATCTCACTCTCCTCCATCGTCAAACTCAGCACAGAACCATCTTACTCTCCTCCGTCACTACCTCAGCATTAAACCATCTCACTCTCCTCCATCACCACCTCAGTAGTAGAACCATCTCACTCTCCACAATCACCACCTCAGCAGCAGAATCATCTCCCTCTCCTCCATCGCCACCTCAGTAGCAGAACCATCTCCCTCTCCTCCATCACCACCTCAGTCGCAGAACCATCTTACTCTCCTCTGTCACTACCTCAGCATTAAACCATCTCACTCTCCTCCATCACCACCTCAGTAGCAGAACCATCTTACATGTCCACTCCATCTCAACTCACAAGCCCCTACTCCATAAACATCTTGGTGAATATTCTTGGATGTGTAAAACAGGGGTAATCTTGCGATGGAAGCCGGATTCTCGCGAGATTTGCTGTTTTCAAACCTCACAAAAATCCCTCTTGTACTGCTCCGGCTGATCCGTCTGAACCACTCCACTGGTGGTGCGGACCAATCATGTGGCAGTATTGCCATGAGTAGGCGGGCTTTGCTGACAAGAACAAGCCTTTTAGCAAAACCTATTAGCAACGTGGGGACGCTGAAAATGCTATTACAAAGACATTAAAAATCACACAAAAAATGTATTAAATTAATCAGTCAGAGTCCCTCCCCTTTTCAGACGTTTTCTAAGGGGGCCGTCCCAGATCGATGTGTAGAACTCCGAATAGCAGAGTGCTACTTATCGATTTGGCGGTTTCCAGGTTAAAACAGGGGTGGGCAGAGTGCTCAATGATAGTGAGAGAAAGCACAAATGTCACAATTGTTCCTGGTTTTGCTGTCGGTCAGAAAATCAGTCAGATATCTTTAACTACTGGTTCATTGTGGTTTGATCTATTACGTTTGGACAGGATCAACAAAACTAAAATCTAGGTTCCCCTTAAACACAGTAAGTTGTAAACAAAACTGCAATGTTTGATAACAAGGCCCAGGACAGTATTTCAGAACCAGTGTATTTAGTGTTCAGTGTTGCATAAATGAAGTTTGACAGGCGTCTATTTTATTCAGTGTTTGGCTTCATTTTCAGCAGCAGCAGTGTTTATAGCCCTGGGCCTGTTATGTTGAACAGAACTGCCACCAAGTTAATGGCCCCATATGTTTTTCCAGTAAACTATGAATAATACAAGTGCTCTCTCAAATGTTTGAATAACGCATTAAAACCTGGTGAGCATTGAGCTCCCACCAAGCTGCCAGTGGAAACAGAGGGTTAGAGCTGAATCGTGTGTATTATGAGAACTCAATTTAAAAAAAAAAATGATTGGTTGACTTTTGATGGCATGTCTAGAAACGGTTCTCTCCAGGGATTTGTTGAAGATTCCTTACCACTGCAAGGCAAGGTAAAATTTAACCGTAAGCCACATCATTTCAAATGTTGCAGGACAGTTTCAGCGAACGATATAAAACTTTATATGTGTTTGTGGTGCAGTTGAAATGAGGCTATTATGTTGTGTACTCTTGTTTGATATTGAGCCAAATAAGTGACTCTGAAGTGATTTTTGCCTGAGTATTTTTTCCTTCACGTGTTGATATTGACTGATTCTAATTTCCCGTGCTCCACTTTTCCATGACAAACCGCTCTGTGCCGCTGAGATGCACGGGCCCACTGAGAGGCCATTAGCATCCTACCTGACTTACCTGGGCCTGTTACCATGGCAACAGTCATGAGGGCGGAAGGTGCTCGGCTCTCACCTTTGAGCTTTGTCAACAGCAGCGCTCCTGAGCAAATCAAGAGTGTTTTCCTTTACTATCCCTTTAGAGGAAGCGCATGATCGGCAGTTGGCTTTTAGACAACTGTAAACTGAGGCAGCAAAGTTTGTTGAGTTTGAGGTTGTGGGATAGTTTTTCAAATTCTGGCATGTTTTTGAACACGTCTTCTCCCCGGAGGTCATTCAACATCCCCATTAGCATCAATCTGCAAGGCGCTCGCAGGCGACAGACACGGTAAGAGCACAGCTAATACAGGCAGTAACTCTCACATTAATCACTATTAGACAAAAAAAAGTATATATAAATTCTATTTTAGTCTATGATATAAAAGAAATACAGTGTTTGAGTAGCACTATAGAGCACAAAAATAATATAATCAAAGTCTGGTTATAAACAGGTAATTACCAATCCTAACCATATGTTACCTATAATTATTGGTTATTATATATTGTATCTTGTTAACATGCTGAATACATTGTATGAAATTACAATGATAATTACATAAAATTACTAATTAATCATAATTACTATATCATTATCTTGTTTGGTAGATTATTTTTGATAAGACAGGAGTGTTTACCTGCTATACATGTTTCAACTACTTCCTGTAGTCATCATCAGAAGCGTCACGTGATGTTCCTGTGACGTGTCTTATAGGCTGCTTAGGCAGTTTTATCAGACAATAGGGAACGCTTACGCCCCCTACTGTCTGATGCCTTCTCCATGACCCAGGTGTGGGACAGAGTGTACGCCCCTTCATCCTGGTTCATGGTCCTTCCTAATCTCGATGGCCACCCTGATCCAGCGGTGAAACTTAAATAATAAACTCATCTGTTTATTACCTCGCTACCATATTGCTACCATGACCCAACTTCACCCCAAAAACTAAGAATATACTAGTTATAACAAGGTGGATTACAGATCTAATATAAAATGGAGTGCTTGAACACACATGAACCATGAAACATTTTTAATATATATCCTCTTTTGTGCACCACTGTTGTATTGTTTTTGTTTATGTATTAGTAAGTTTGGGAAACAAAAACACATAGTCAGTACGTAATCCAAACAGGACAAAACAGAACCTTAATTTGTGCCGATTTAATTTAGAGCTTTATAATAAAAGTCATTCTTCATACTTCGAAAATCAAATTGCTGTTTTGCATTTTGTCTCCTGTCAAGTATCATGGGGCTCAGTGAAAAACCAAATCAATTCAGCCGATGAGCATGACATCTTTTCAGAGACTAAAAACAATTTTGAATCTCGGCTGGATTTAATCGATCCTGCCTGGTGTCCATAACATTTGATAAGTGTTTGTAAGCAACCGTCAGCGGTGCACTCATAATTGGTATTTTCTGTGGAGAAGTTGTAAGCAGATACAACAGATATGGATTTTTTTACAGTGATGGAGGGCTGTTTTAAAGCAGATTTCTGTAAGTTTATGTAAGTGGTAAGTTTGCACATTGTAATTCCCAATTCCCTCCCACTGTCTTATACATGGAGCACACACGGCCTCATATGTGTTCACAAACCAGGAAGTATGGGCATAAGGTAATAAAAAAGCCCCTTCACCTTAATCTTGATAGATTCTAGTTCTCGATAGGTAATGGATGTATTTGCCAATCAGAGCGCTCCTGTCAAGTCGAAAGCATGTGATTGGTTAAACTTGCGCTAAAGCAAAAAGCCTAATAATACAGCCCATATAGGGTCTCACAGTCTCATTTTTCTCACATGATTTCTATTATGCTGTACTATTGACTGGAGAGAGAAAAACATCAGATTTATGTAATTTTGAATTTATTGTATGACAGACACAGGGAGCTCCTAAATACACCGTTGGCTCAGGAGCAAGAGTGGATTCGCGGGGGGGACCCACAGAGAGGCCAGAGGACCCGGCCCCCCATGTCTGTGTCCAGTATCGGGGAGGAGCGGGCCATTCTGCTGGGTTTCAGTATGATGGCCTTCGCCGTGCTCATGTTCTTTGTGGTCGGGTTCACCACAGTCAAGCCCTACATCAACAGGTATAATGAAAAGCCACGCTAAAGATAAATGTTGAGCCAAAATGATAGCTCTAACCACTTATTTCTTCTTCTGGGAGATAAGCAAAGCCTTGACACCCCCACAGCCGAACACACATCTTCTCCAATCAGATATGTTTTTGAATGGTGGTGGCAACAAGGATTCTCTAGGCAGGAAAAACATTAGAACATGGTTAAAAACTCCGAAAAGTAAATTTTGCATAATATTAAACAGTGAACAAACACACACATAGGGTATTGGCCCTATCTTGCAATTGTAAAGATGGTGCACAGGTGTGAACTAGCTGTGGATCTACTTCTTCTACATTTCCCCAAAATGCCATATAAATCTGACCCTTTTTTGGGGGGGTTTCAATACAATAGCCAATAAATAAACCAACCACCTTCACTCTAGACTTTATATTTCAGTTTTTCAGTTTGAAATAATCAAATGCAAATAGCCCCGTATGGAAATCCACAAATCCCCACTTCACATTCTACATAAACAAGGCTGTTTTGTTTTTCTGCTGTGTCACCAACTTGAAAAGAACATTAAAAAATCAGTAAGCTAATTAAGAGAAACTTAAATTAACTTACTCCGGGGGACGCGCGAGTAAGCAGTAGACAGTTGTGTAGTGTGCAAAATGAAAAGCCTTGCTAAGGTGTTGGTTAATAGAAGAAAATCCTGCAACACACCCACATCCTGGAGGCATGGGTGAGCTGCAGAATGTGTATGGGACCTTTAAGGGAGTGGGTACCATACAGCAATACCATACTGCAACTTTTTCAAATTAAGGATCACTTTAAGGGGGAAAAAATGTGGACCACCCAACCTCACTATAGAGGCTGATGTGTGTGTAGTGTAAGACAAATCAGTGCTATATAAAATTGCTTAAGCAGTTGAGATATATTGAATAAAACCTGATTACTTTATGATATTTTCTCGCAGACCCCTTAGAGGGTCTCAGGGCCCACTAGTAGTCCCTGGACCACAGTTTGATAAACACTGGATTCAAACTTTCTGCAGCCCTGTTTTTGGAAACCACTGATCAAAATCGAATCCTTATGGTTCCATTTAGTGGTGATAAAATACAATAAAGTAGGGGAAATTATTTGGTTCATGCATTCACAAATAATTGTCTAAATGTCATGAAGCTATATGCACTAAATACAATAACATAATGTTGTTTTTTTTCAGTGACTGGGAGGGGCGAGCTAACTGCACCCTGATCCACACACACATCTTGGAGGAGTGGGTGAGCTGCAGAGGCGTGAGCAGTGTCCCATGTCTCAAAGTCACTGTCAACATCACAGTCTATGCACAAACTCAAGAAGCACTGCTGCACTATGACGAAGAGGCTGTCCTGCTCACTCCAGAGGTCAGGAATAGGCTATTGTATGTTCAGTGAAGATACGTTTGTCATCAAAACAGTAACATCTTACCCACAAAACACTTGCAGATATAAGATCATTTACACATAATACTGTATATATGGTGGCAAAACTCAAGCAAAAGAACTGTTACTGTTAAAATAATATTACTCAAGTAGAGGTAAATGTATGTACTCAAAATCAATCCAATCAATCAAAATGTTTGCCTAATAAATTGAATTAATATACAGAGGTTCACGTAAAACCCTTGTGTTGCCTTCGGGGGCAAAAAAATACCTTTTTTGAGTTTTTGCAAAGAGAAGTATACATGTTTTTGCCATGAAATTTACTGGCTTTAGCATATTTTGTGTGACGAACAAATGCAAAATCTATTTGACCCGAAGGCAACACAAGAGCAATGAATAAAGTAGAATGTGAAAGTCTTTGTTTGAGAGTGTACCTCTGCACTAATGTTTGTTAAATAGCTACACTATGCTACACTGCAAAAACCTCTTTATGTGATAAAGTTATGTTGAAACAGTTTTTACCACACACTTGTCTTAACACATCTCAATTTTGTTTTCCTTTAGTGTTTTTACGTACCTAAATGTCGTCTGGACGATCCTGCTCTTGTGGCTGAGGTAGAGGAGGTGAAGAGGAGCTTAGACGCACAGCTGGGAAGTACCTTCACGTGCCTCACAGACCAAACAGATCACTCCAAAGACAGTATCCTGGGACAGAGGTACACTTTCCGGACGGTTCTGCTGGCCCTGCTCTGGCCCTGTCTGATGCTGGGGGGCGGGGTGTTGCTGGTGATTCTGGTCAAATTCACTCAGTACTTGTCCCATCTGTGCTGTGATGGAGGACTCAACAAGCACACTAAACTGTACACACTGCTCCGGAGGTCAAGCCTACTGTCTCCTATATGAAGAAGTACTCGAGTGGAAGTCGGGAGAATTGCCATAAACATACTAAAATTAAAAAAAATAATAAAAAATATCGGGTGAAAACCTGTAATCCATTGCATACGTGACTAAACATAGACAAACAACATAGAAAAATCAAATTAATTAATTTGAACAATAATTCTTATTATTTACTCACCTCCGAGTACAAAATACTGTATATTGCATAAGATAATGAATGTATAAATGCCAAATGTTTTTTTTTTACATTACATTTTAAGTTTGACTGTAAATACAAAAGCCAAACGATAGGAAAATGCTTTATTCAATGGTTCAATAAATGCATACAGTTGTTCTTAACAGACATGGTGAAATGAGGATGACTAAAGCAAGTATTTGACGAGGTTTATGACACGATATATGTACACAAAATGGATGTGACGTTTTTGAGAACATGCAAAGAGCTTCTTCCTCCTCTTTGTGCTTCAACTTTCACTAAGAACCTCAAGCATCAAATCCTTCATTCACCTCAGTCTCGTCTTTTCCCATCTTATGTAAAAAAAAACTAGAAGCTGTCTACAAGCTTTATGTGTGACGATATGCATGATTTCTTTTTCCTTATTTCTGGTTACCAGTTACACGAGTTTGTTTACATTTTAAAAAATACAAAAATATATTACCTCTGTAGTTATTCAAGGAAAACATTTGCACATCAGTATCTGTTACCTTCATTGTGATTTTTTTCGTACTTCACACAAGTAACAAGGATCATTTCGAGACTTACAATTCAAGTAAACATTATCAGGTCAAAAAAACAAAAATATTTGAGAACCTCATGCATAATGCGTGTTTGAGAAAGCAAAAGCACACGGGGAAGTCGCACACCATTTTATCAAGGGCCTAGTTGGGTGGGTTTTCTTTGCGTTTTTTTTTTTTTTTTTTTTTTCAGTTTGAATGGGTCCGGCCCACTGTTCTGTATCCTGTACAGATGCACTTTTGTCTAAGCAGGAAGCATTTTTCAATTCTTGTACACAAAACTTATGTCCATGAACTTGGTAAAAAAAAAAAACTAGAAACAGTAATGACCTCTTAAGATATGTCTAAGCAATGAACATCCCAGGGTACACCTCAACATATAAGAAACATTCATAGGAGAGGAGAGGACACTTGGAGGACATTTGGAAAAAACTTTTTCCCAATTTCTGTGAAAAAACATGTTGGAAACACAAACAGAATCTCTTGAAGCTTATGTTAAAATTAAACTGGCGATAGAGATGCAAAAGACAGGATGAACAGGCAATTCTTCTTGCACGTCTGTCCAAAGCACGCCAGGGGAATGGACATTTCTATCTGCATAATGAATCTTTTTTTGTTTGCAATGCTTAGTACATATTAGTATTACAACTTGCATAGTGTAACAGCGGCACACACAAAAACAAAACACTGCACAATTTCTCCTGCCTTTGTTGCAAACAGTAACAGCTGGCGGGGGGTGATTGCGTAGCAAACGAGGGACATTTGTGCCAAAACATAGGATAATACTGACAAAACAACACACCAAATACTGCGGGATCAGTGCTTTGAGTACACGCAGCCTGGAATAGTAGTGACTATTTCTTACAATAAGACTGCAGAGTAGTGGGGTTACAGACTATACTTTGGCTCAGTAGAGAATAAGCAAAAAGGAATAAGTTCGCACTGTTCGCAGAGAGGACTGTACAACATTGTTTTCTATGGTTTTCAAAGAACATTGAACATCATCTGTACACTACAGATTAGTGGTAATTCTAGTTATGTGACAGTCATTTTGTAAGATTGCATTGTAGTTTATTTGCTCTAGTTTGCACCATCTTAATTTCAAAATAGGTAGTGTTAAGTCATCTTGAGGAGAAGCCATCTCAAAGCTTCCTTATGACATTCCTTTTCTAATGCTGATGCTTGTAGGAATACAAAACAATATGGAGTTTTTCAGTTCATGGCGTGCTGGCGAATAGTGTGAAAGATCCAGTCCATTTTTGTAGTCCAGCCGCCATGGTGAGCGTCGTTCATCTGCTTCATGAAGTAGTCCAAGGCTTCCTGTTCGGATTTGTCCAGGGCAAGAGTTTTACGAATGTAGGCGATGTCGTCAAAAGACTGCAGTTCGGGCATCCCAGAGCCCAGCATCATGGAGAACAGGTTAATGAAGAGGTTAGCGTGTTGCCGGATCGCCAGGTACGCCTTATAGCACATCTCCTGGAACCTGTGCATAAGCAAAAAAGACACAGCCATTAGAAGTGTGGTTCAAATATAGGCACAACATCTAGACTATATTCAAACGATTTAACAAACACATAATTTTACATTCTGGCCCGACCTTTCGAACTCTCTGGTTTTGGTGCATTCCTGAGTTCCTTTGCTGATGACGATCAGGAAGTCCTGTGTAAGCACAAAAGGCACCCGCTCTCTTTTGTACCCAAACTTTTTCTTTTTATGGTCGAGGAAATGTCCAAAGTCTATGTGGAACAGCTTAAACCCCAAAATAAAACAAAGTTAATGAAGGTCTCTAGAACAAAAACACATTACGGAGGTATAACAATTACCTGTCCATCATCTTTGACCATGATGTTACTGTTGTGTCTGTCCCCAATACCCAGAATAAATGTGGCAACACAATATCCTGCACATGATCGTGTGAAGAGATCAATAGCCTGGTCATACCTAAATTAATCAAGAGAAAAAAGTAAATAATTACTGGAAATAAAAAATCTAAATGTAACTTCACAGAAAGTGCTACTGCTTAACCAAAAGACAACACGAGTACATAGCCAGGGTAAATGTTATTAAATCCATGTTAACATTGCAGTGACCGTGGTCCATAACTCAGGCTAGATACTACACTTTGTACTAGAAACAGAAAATCTTATGTTAGCTGACTCAGCCATCTGTATGCAACAGAGTAGAAAATTTATTGGTTTTGCAACAAAATGTAGTGCCTTTCTTGACAAAGTGTTTTATAACTCAGCTAACTTACATCTCTCCCTTGTTCTTATCCTTGAGCCACTGGTGCAGTGTGTGGCTGTTGAACTGCAGCGCCCCTTTGAGGCCTCCTTTACACTGGATCTGCATGATGGTGTGAGAGTTACGCACCACCTCAATCAGACCAACACAGTCCCCAATAGACAGACAACCATATGGCAGCATCCTGAAACACAAACAATACTCGCTAATCCTTAGAAGTGGCCATAGCTTGACCCTAAACATTATGGCTTGTTTATTGACAATGATTATCAACATAAGCAACACTGTACTAGGTAAAAATGACCTAAGGTGATGCCGGAGAGGCTGCTCATCCACATTCAGGTGCAAAGTGAGAACATGAAAGCAGCTGAGTGTCATTAGTGTGTACCTACATCCTGGTTTCTGAGTGAAGCGAGGATCCTACCTGAGATCAAGGCCTTGGTTCTGCCAGATGTTCTCCATTATCCTAATGATCTGCAGCGTCAGCATGTCCTGCCGGAGATCTGCAGCAAACACAAGGAGGTGGATGACAGTGGAATGAGGATTAGCGTCTTTGCTCCTCTTTGATCAACTCAACTGATGCATTATAAAACAGAGCTGTCAAATGCATTTTGGTCACAAGATGCGGTAGATACACAAGCAGCTGCCATCAAGTGTGGTTAGACTAACATGAATCACAGAGAAGAGCACAGATGAGTTTGTACTTTGTATAATACGCCTTTCAGCCTTAGTGAGTCATGCCACAAGCTTACAGCATTTCACTGTTTCTGTTTATGGAGTGCACTGATATGAACTAAATGTGAGGCACGCCTTAAGACAGCTCTGAGATGCACAGGCCAAACTTACCATCACCGTTTTTGAATATGATTTCGTTGTTTTGAAAAAGGAGCTCAGACATCATGTCTGGGTTTTCCCAGTTAAGCCAAAGAGGCCGCTTGGCTGATGACATCATCCTGCATTCTTCCAGCCTGAAAAAAAAAAATGGAAATCAAACATACAGAAACATGAAGATAATATGAAGTGCATCCTTGATACAGACCGGAGGTTGCCCAGCTGATGTGCAGGGTTTAGAGGGGAGGTGAAGTTTTGGAGTGCATCCATGTAGTCAGGTCTTCTCATCTGCTCCACCAGAAACTTCATTTGGACCTTGGGAGAAAAGAGTAAATGAGCCAGTTTAGTTTTCTCAGGAGTAACTCTGCTGAAAGATTAGCTTTGCCCAAGAAATGTAAATATAAGCAGCCCCCTGCTGCTTTGTGCACAATAATCATCTATTCACAATGAGGCAGTGCTGCTTTAGAAGGGTTTATGAGACGGACATGTGCCCTCTGGTGGTGATATCAGACTACTACAGCTCTGCAGACTGGCAGTGTGAGCTCTGGTACAAATTGTATTACATCAGATTAAATTATATTAAGCTAGAAGTTAGCCACTTGACATTTTTCTTTCTATAGAGCCTATAAAATGTTTGTCATATGGAATGTTCAAAACTCCAGAATGGAGGCGACTGGAGCAAAAGTGAATTAACTTTGGGAATAAGTAGGATTTGTGGTGAGGGTTAGAATAATTCTGAACATACAATGAAAACACAATTTCCCTAAAAACATGCAGTTGTCATTTGTCAAAACCATCTATATTTGCAATATTTTGTGGCTAATATTAATGTCTTCATTGAAAATGTATTATGGTCTTGCCTCCAGTTGCCTCCATTCAAGAATTTAGACGTTTCTGTTACAAACTTTTAAGGGGTCTCTAGCTAAGCCTTTAAACGAGTTTGACTTCTATGGACGACCCAAAGTGTTACAGTTTACCTTTTGTGCCTCATCCTTCTTTTCCTGTTTGAGGAGGTCAGTCAGATTGATGAGCTTCTCCATGGCCTCGACTTGTCGACTCAGATGCTTTAGGTACATGCCACATGCTCTGCAGTAGGACTCCAGCAGCAGACCGAACCGCTGGCTCACAGTCTTGTTGTGCATCTCTGATCTGGACATACGGTGAAAATTAGCACAATATTTTAAAAAATGCAGCTTTGTATATGTGACACAGTTAGGCTGTCGAGTAATCTCTGTTTCAGGCGCAAAATTACTTAGGCATTTACAGTTACTTTTTACTTACTTTAGATGCCAAAAGAAGAAATGTCCTATTCTCTGATTAGTTAAAGCCCTCTTCAATAAAAAACGTGCAAGTGGGTTATCGAGGTACTGCTCATACTTTAGAACCTGGACAGATGAAAAAGACTTGTGTTAAGTATTCCTATTAATCTAAATGTCAAAGCTCATAATTCTAAAAAGGTTAATACAGCACAGGAGACATCGTGTAAAAGTAGAGCAGATAATTTCAATGATTTTATCCATTCAAACAAGTTTCAATGTGTTAACTGCATTTGAAATGGAAATGTTCTTCACAGCACTAAATTCTGAATAATTTGCCAAAAGGATGAAATGTACTTTAGGAACAGACACATTCATAGACAACAGACCTGAACAAGCTGAATGAGGTACTGCGACAGCTTGTCATCAGTGAGATACTTCTCCAGGCACTTGACGGCAAAATCTCTGATCATTGGATCGGGAAAGTTGCAATCTAGCAACTCCATGGCTTGTTCGGGCTTTATAGCCGGCCAGTCTTTCAGAAGGCAATACATCTGAAACAGCGGTATGACAAAAATATTTGCTGTATATCTCTTTCACAGGTCATGTGAGTGAGATAAGTGAGTTTTGTATAATAACTTAATAACTGTGTTTTTAATGAGATTCTGCTTCAGAAACCTGAGCTCACCTGTGCAACTTCATCTCTGGAGTTCCATTTCACTGCCAGGAGGATTTTGGGAAGGATCTCTGGTATATTCACACAGTAATGTCTAAAAAGACAAATCGTTTGTTGTTACAAAGTATAAATTACCACCACTACTATAGTCTAAAATCCCTAACATTGTTGTAAGCATGTATGAATGTTACCTATGCCTCCAGAGAAAGTCTTTCTCCTGTTCAGTGATTTCAGAAAGAGGGTCTCGGTTACACAAATGCCGTAGCTGCTCGTTATCGCTGGCTGTGAGGGGGTTGTCACGTGCTATTCTATTACTCTATATAAAAAATACACAACACATGGATTAAAATAAACACACTGGACACTTGAGCCCAGCCTGGTATCCTGTTGTGTGACACTCACCAGACCAGTGTGGCAGTAATTGAAGCCAAGCTCATTGGAGATATTCCAGTTTGCATGTTCTTCAATAATGGTCATATCAGGAAACTTAACTGGACTGAAATTATCAAACTCCAGCTCCAAACAAGGCGTTTCCTAAAGATTCAAGGAGCAGAGGACAAGGAAAGGTCACTGAAGGTGTTAGATGTAATCAATAAAATGTGCCTATTAAGTAATTAGTAATTAGGTGTGATAAGAGGCTTGGTTATTTAAATTGAGAAGGATTAAATCTCAATCTGAACGTCTGCAGGCTGTTAGCAATGCTACAGAAAATTGGGTCAAGAGGCTTGAAGGTTATTGGCAGATGATACTGTATTCATGTATATTTTAAATAAATAAATATTCATACATACTCATAATAAATAATAAATTACATATTACTTTACTGTGCCTGTATCAAGGATATTCAAAATGTTTTTACTTACCTTGTTTGGATTCGATCCTGTGACGCCAATAGGGTTAAGCAAGTCTTCAAGACCATGGGGAACAGGCCACAAGTTGAGAGCCATTTTTCCTGCTACCAGCGTATGCGTGTAGTCAAACAGGTTAATGTTACCCCAGGCTAGAGGACAATGTTCCTGAAAGTAAAGTACGGAAATAATTACAAGGTCAACAGCTAGAGGCTGTGGAGGGGGGGCTCCAAAATAGTAAAAATGCAATTAAAATGGACTAAACGATGTAAATAACAACTCATTACACGTACACTCACAAGCCACTTTATAAGGTATACCAGTTTTATTGCTTATTCACACAATTAGCACAGAATTCAACTGCTGATCTACTGGTATTTTCACTCTCAACGATCTCTTTGGCTTACTGGGGAAGACTGCACTGTGGAAAATGTATTAGGTAGTAATAGCTACCTAATAAAGAGACTGGCGGGTACAGGTGTTTTGTTATAAGCAAGGCTGCCTACCTCCTTAGCTCCTTTCCTTCCTTTGACGGAGCAGATTGAGAGACAGACGCGAGCAGGGCGAGGGATGTCTGGAATGTACATGTCGTAGGTCAGCCACTCGTTCCACCTGTGAACCAGCAAAAGTGTGTACTCATTATCACTTTACTTGTTTAAAACTAAATTGTGACTACTGGGAAATACAAGGCATTTGCTTGGTGTTGTACCTTGGTTTTGAGCAGGGTACGCGCACGGTGTTGACATTGTCACACAGCTGCTCTCCACCATGGTAAATCCCAGTCCGAACGTAGATCTAAGCCAACAAAACATGAATAAATTATATTTTCAGTTCATTCCTGACTTTCCTTATATATTTATAACTATATAATTTAAATATAATAATTCATCAGTTTCATATTGCACTTCTTTCAGCACTTAAAGTCACCCCTCTGACCACATTCATAGGCAATGTGGGTTAAATGTCTTGCCCAAGGACACACCAACAGTATGCACAGTTGTGCACAGGATTTGAACCACCAACCCTCAGGTCACAGGAAGTCCGCTCTACCTCTGAGCCACTGCCGCCCCCGTGGCAACTACATTGCACTGTACTGTACAGCAAGTGTTTACCTTATCAATATCTCTGATGTTGACATTGACATAAGTAGCACACAGTATTTTGATCCGAAATGTTTCATTGATTGTCCATAGAGACTTCGTGGCCGTTTCCCCGTTCATGTAAGGCGTAGCTGTGGATATTCGCCTTGCATACGAGGGCATTGTAAAGTTGTCCATGGGCAACTGGGAATAAAGGCTGTCTTTTGTCATCAACATCAAGTTAGGCATCCGTCCAAGCATGATACAGCTGCGCACATACTGTTCAAGACAAACAAAGTGACATTTTGAGTCTTTAAATTACATTACACATTTTTATTAAACAATTGGTACCCTTCACTATTTTGTGAATGTCAACATTATATGATTTCAGGTCAGCAATAAGCTATATTTGCTCTTTACATTGACGAGTCTAGCCCTTAAGCAGCATATTTTATAGGCTATGCATGTGTAAAGTATATCAAAAATGTCACTTACTGTCATAATAAATGTCAAACATAGTGTGGATGAAAATGTAGCCAGGCTCAGATTAAATTAGATTACCTTGTACTGACTCAGTGGATATTTCTCCAGTAAGTATTCATCACAGCCGCACACTTTGAGGATGTACTTTCCCTGATACTCCTGCACACACATCTTCAGCTGCTCTGCAGAGAGTAACATGCTGCGGGTCTTTTTTCTTATGGCTTCAGCGATGACCTGCTCTGGTACATAGTCGTGGTTGATTTTTAGAGTGTATTTCTGCTTGTCATTACTGGGTGACACGATAACCCATATTACCACAATGATTTGACCTAAGAAAAAAAGACGTGAGTTTGACAGAAGCAAAAAATATTTTACCACATAACTAACAATGGTGTAAAAATATACCTTTATCTAGCTTGTTGTAGATGTGTCTAGGAAGTTCAGGTGAGGATTCGACGTTAGGGGGATAGACGTACAAAGCTCGACTGTGGGGTCCATTACTGTCCCTGAGGTCAACTGCATCTTTACAAACATTGAGGATGTTTCGTCTGAAGTCCTGAACCTCCGGGTCTTTTACTAGATCAAACTCACAAATAGGCATGCCAATTGCAAAACCTAAGAAGAAAATCTACAGTTTAACGGATATTGCATCTAAAGTGACATATATGTTTACGTAAAATACCATTTACAGTATTTGAGAAACGTTAAACAATCCACATATTTGTACAAAAAAACGTACCAATCTCTCTGCTTAAGATTTTCTCCTCTCTGTTGCCAACAGGTTCAATAACTTTGAGGAAGGCCTGAAAGAGCCTGAGATCACACAGTCTCCGGGTTTCGTCGTAAAACTCCTCCCGCTCTGCCTCCTGAGTGACACTCACAAAGATGTAGGAACTTTCCTCTTGCAGCAGATGGTAGAGCGGGTACTTCCTGGCTTCCTTGAAAAGCTCATGTTTAACTGTGATCAATGTGGCTTCCCGGAGACACTCCAACGTGAGAATCATGCCATTTGGTAACAAGCA
Source organism: Philypnodon macrostomus (assembly GCA_036025475.1). Lineage (NCBI taxonomy): Eukaryota > Metazoa > Chordata > Actinopteri > Gobiiformes > Eleotridae > Philypnodon > Philypnodon macrostomus. The sequence continues at coordinate 21,916 of JAVQKC010010506.1, forward strand.
GTCCACAAGGATGCTGGGGGGCATCAAGTGCATCCCCCATAGTTCTCCTGAGGAGGGTCTGGGAGGCATGGCTGTGCCTGTAGTCCACTCTTATAAACAGCCCGGTGATAAGAAAACAAGATTTTTAACCAACTGAAAAACATGAAGATATGGTTAAACGCTGGTGCAGTAATACTAGTTAAAAGCTATATATAAGATGGGTCATTTTAAAAAATCTAAAACTATTTCATTACAGCATTAAAAAACATTGGTATATATAATGTTTGATGTGCCCTGTTGATGCAGAAATAGGTACATCTAAATGCAGCATGTAGGGGTCATTGAGTGAGAGTGCTATCATCTAAATGCAGTCTGTAGGGGTCATTGAGTGAGAGTGCTATCTATCCACTCTGACAACAAACCAGGTTAACCCTTTAACTTAATGCTAGCAGTAATCCAAAATAATAAATGTAGAGATAATTCAAACCACTTTGATGAATGAGATGAGCATTTTGTAACACGAGGACTCTTCTTAATTGACATTTCCGAAATGTTTATATAGGACAGCTTGTCATGGCTTGACAGTCTTATCGAAAGCTCGTTCCCGAAGAGAGCTAGCTGTTGTGTCTGAGCGTTCACTAGCAAACTTTACCAGGCTTATCATTCCCATTTGTATTATAATAACTACAAGTTATTCATACACATGCTTTTTGGTATCAAGTAGACTATTGTCAAAAGCCTAGTTATGGTAACTCGTGGGGCATCTGTATATTTTCTAATCAACAACACACTCACTGCAAACAAAAAAAAAAAAAAAATGAAGCTACCTTGGTCGGTTAGCTACCGCCACCGGTTAGCTTGGAGCTAGTCATCCAGCACCATCTCCATGTTACTGTCCTTAGCCACGGCTAATGGCAGCTCAGTGAGTCCCATTTGTGTTATTCCTCAGCGGTGCGGGCTGGTCCCGACTTTAATCCATCTACGACACCGAGTCACCGAGCTGGGGTCAGGGCAGCACCGGTTTACTGTCAAAACACGCTACCACCTCCTATTGTTGACGCCGAGAGTCCACGGGAGGATCGGTCTGTAATACTTCATTATGTTCAGACTTTTGGTAGCTTGTTAGCTAACTCGGTTAGCCTGCTCCGCTTGATGGCTGCTAGCTACTCATGGTCCGCCTTCCTCTGTCCCAGGCAGAGAGCTAGTGTGGGACAGAGCAATCTGTCTTGGGACTGGGGAATTCACAGGAAGTGTTCTGATATTTACTAAAACAGATGTTTTAACGACAGAAATCACCTGGAAAAATAAGCCTTTTCAGCTGCTGACCAACTGTATTGCGGTTATAACATGTAACTTTTGCCAACCTGCTATACTGTAGGCTATATATATATATATATATATATATATATATATGTATATTTATATTTTATATTTATATTTTTTATTGTATATATATATATGTGTGTGTGTTTTAAACATTTTGTGTTTAAGTTGAAGCTTCTCTAGTCCTACACCTGTCATAAAAGTCGTACTGGCATAATGCATGGTCAATTATATAGCCAACTCTTAAATATAGAAAATTGCCTACATAACAGAACTGTTATATTTTATATTATTTTATTTGGTCATTTATTCTTATAAAAGCATAATTTTCAAAACAGAATAGTGCAGCAAAGGTGTGACAACACATATTTAAGATTCCTAATTTTTATGTAAACAAATACCCACATAAAATCAATTAACAATTACAGCAAGAGTATTTTCAACTTAGAACACTGAGTCAGTTTTATACACATCCTCACTGTGCTGTGAAAGGCAGCTGTTCCACATATCTCATCCGAAGTGTAAAGTTTACAAGGGGTCACAGCAAGGTCATTTAGTTCAAACAGTCCATCGCCGCAGCTTATAGCTCCTCCACGTACCTCACCTCTTGATCTTGCCAATCTCTTCACACAGTCTGGAGAGGTACTGTGTTAGTTTTACCATCACTATAATGAGTGCCCCTCCAGTGAGCATACAGGAGGGCCAGAGCAGCGTGTGGAAGATCATGCTGTTTTCATACAAACGGGTCAGAAGCACAGCCTCCTGCTGCTCATCAGGATCATGGAAACACGGGACCTGTTGATTGACCTTCAGACGCTCCGAAATGTTCATAATCATCGTGTACATGGCAACGCTGTCTTTCTGACACCGGGGCACATAGAAGCACTGCAGACAAAACAGTGGAGGACATCATTCATACTTTTCACTGTGCATGTGAAAAATAAAGTTTATCTTAAAATGTAATGTTCTACTTACTACAATGCGACTGTAATGGTCGTAGTAGCCTATTTTTTTCAGTGGATGGTTTATCCAGATTTAAGTTTTCAACTGACACTATCTCAGAGTCTGGTCGACATTTGAACTGACTGAATAAGCCTCTGGTAGTGCACCCACCTCAGAACTGACATCCTGGGTCTCCTCGTTGTGGGACAAACGGCTGATGCGGCCCGTGCTGTTGATGCTGACGTACACCTGTAGACAGGGGTATTTGGAGAGCCTCCAGCAGTCAGAGCCGCAGTTATAGGAACAGTTCATGTCTGCAGTGACCGTGGCGTTAAGGACCAGACACACACCTTCCTCTGTCCACACACTGTTTCAACATTCACATCAAAATAAACCAAAAAGGAGGTAATTCAAATGTACATGTCTCATAATAATAATATGCTGTACCTGTCAGCGTAAGAGCGTAATATGGTGATCCCCAGCACAAAGTACATCATTACCGAAGACAGGATCATGCCCAAACCCAGAAGAATGGCTCGGTCTTCACCAGCCTTTAGAGCTGTCTCTGTGTTCTTTTTGTCCAACAAATCCACATCACGGAATTTTTTATAAATTGACCTAACAGGAAACACACTTAAAAAATACAAACACTGGAGATTGAGGATTATAATCTCACCTTTCATTTCCCCTGCCGCCTCCGCCACCGCCTCCTGTGTTTTTTGCCCCTGCCACAAAAAACATCCTTCTAGATGATCCTCTTTCGTGTGCTGATGTAGAACGTAAAGATTGTTGGAAAGACCTATAAGAAGTATAAGACTTTAAAATACTATAAAACCTCAGAAGAAAAGAGCAGCGGTGATACTTTACCTTTGGTGCATGTTTACAATCTGACATAAAATACAGACTCTACAACTGATGATGATAGCATTAGCAGTAGTTCATTTGATTGCACTATGCTGTTGTGACAAAAAACAGCGAACTCTTTGCTCACTAACACCAGGCAAACATGACATTTTGCGGCTATGAACAAGATTGATAGCCACAAATAAAAGGTGTTAATGTTGATGAGTTGTACCTGTTGTATGGCAGTGTAACGTGTCTCCTGTCAACACAAAGTCATTCTGTCGCTGTCTCGCTGCTCTTTTTCAGCTCCTGTTTTTGTACCAAAAACACATCACGTTCAATGCATTACATGTGGCTTCAGCCGCATAAAGAAAGTTGACTGCCCATTGAATTTGAATGACGAGAACCAATTTTTTGTCGGTCAAGTGGAATTACAATTACTAAAATATATATTTTTCCTTACAAAAGTCTGGACTGTTATTTCTATACATTTCTTTATAGTAGTATATGCTGTATGACCATTGATTATTTACTACTAGACTTTATGGCTGTTTTGTAGCTGTCTTAAGCTCACCCATGGGATCAGATGATTGTTTTTTTAGATTTGCTCAAATTCTTTGGAAATGAGTAATTTCCTATCTCAGCTGCTTCAGAGAAAACCCCTGTATAGTATGGTGACAAAAACCATAACTCTAAAATAAACTTTTAAAGTGAAACACTATTTTGCATGCATGCCACACAGCAAACCACACTTACATATTTTTACATTTTTCAAACATAACTGTATTGATTTCAGCTAAAGACGGACACACACTTGAATGGCCTTACTTCACACTTTAACAGTCTTTGAGAAGAGTTCAAGTGTGTGTATATACCACAGAGGTCAGGTTTACACTCTGGGTGACTTCCTGCCTAATAACTAAGAAGGAATGACCACCAGCGACGCTCTGATATATTGAGAAGGAGCCTTTGGTCTGACCTTGCAGGCTGTTTACAACCTGACAAGACAGGATTAAAACAACAAATAATAAAACAAAAAATCGCAATACTTTTAATGTGAAGGTTGTTAGAGTAATATCTGAATCGACTGGTACATAATATTTGCTATTTCTTATATCCCGAAAGCAGATATGTTTTGATGACTTTACAAGTTAACTATATATCAAAGTTAATATTCCCGTAGCTGCTGCTTCAAGGCCCAAAGCCCATGAATCGCAATGGCCTGAATGGCATGTTGCAAACCGCATAATTATGGAAGATGATGCTTGGATTTTGATTGAAGTGAAATGAAAATATGCACTGCACAAAATGGTTCCTGACGTCATGGGGCTGTCTTTATGTCGGGTGATGGTTTTGATCTTATATATACCCTTATAGGTATTTACTCTAAGCTTTCATGTTCTACAGCACAGAGGCATTCACAGCCCGGCCTGCTGCTATCAACACTCTCTTTGATGAAAATGTCTAGGGATGTATTTTTGCCTTGTCCTTACAGTGCTTATTGCGTTGTGTCAGCTGCTCAGACTACTCTATACCTTAAAATGTAAAGCTACATCATAGGCTACATCACAAAACAGCCTAAAACGTACCTGATCCAGTGAAACATTGAAAAGAATATTATCCACTGGAAAGCAAAGCAGTGGACATTGATTGGGTCACCTTATGTTTCTTGGCATCCACTTTCAAAGTTATCATTAACAGCAGCTGAATCCAAGCCCTTATAAATCATTTTGAATGGCTTGGTCAGGTGTGGGCCATGTCAAAGCCTTGATATTGACAGGGTTTGTCCAGCATGCAGCATATGCCCTCTGTCCCTGTATCATGCACCCTGGTGTCCCCTACAATCCTGTTTCTTCCACAACCAAATTATGCTAATCCCTGGCAGTTTTTAAGTGTGTCTAATATGTGCCCTGTTGAAATAGCAGTATAGGTCCTACCTCTTGTTGTTATGATAATCCAGTCTTTGGGTTACAGTTGTCAGCAGAGGCCTATCCAACATGCTCTGAGCTCGTCGGGACAGCAGCTGGGTACCGCTTATTTAAACTCTTACCCCAAGTGTGCAGGATGCCAGCCATACCTGTGGAAGTAATATGAGTTCCCTGTACAATGCCGTCACGCTTAAAATGAGTCAGTCTGGCAACAATGAATCTCAACTGTACGTCCAAATACAAATAGCTTGGGCCTGGCTCCGGAGCTACCATGTTTCTATGTTTGTAAAGACGCTGCTGTGCATAAATGACAGGTATGTGGGACACCTTTCCACATGACACACATAAACCCTGTCCACAGGCAGTTTCAATAGGTCAGGTCACTGAGAAAAGAGCATTTGGCCACAAGGTGTCCCTGTTGTTCCAAAAACAAATGATTTTGATTACTCTAGAAAGGAGGAGCCACTATATGTATTTTATTATAAGAGGAATATACAGATCAAATGTATAAACAAAAAGTTAAGCTCAAGGATTAATTCTTAAAGATACTGCAGTATTCTTGATGTTCAAGCCGATGAACCAGTCATAGGAGAGGATCAGATGTTATTTGGGTCATAAGTGAAAAGGTATTGTTTTTTTAAGAAGCCCCTCTTTAATGTGAGTTCAATATTACAAAAATACTGTCAAAAACAGGAGAAAATATGGTATAGTATAGTGTAAGTCCTTGAATTTGTGTGGTTGCACAAGGCATCATGAGACATTTCCTTAAAGAACTCCAGAGCTCTTTTCTGCTGAGATCTCCGTTCCTTTAATTATAGTGTGAATTTATATTTAGCCTAAAAACACAACTTTCCCCCCACACCGAGCAGGCAGCAGAGGACAGAGGCAAATTTGGAATGAGCAAAAACAGTGAGACTCACAGTACCATATGCCAAAAATATGGCATTTAAAAATAGTTTGTGCTGAGCAGGCAGAGGAGCCGAGCTGCAGTTCCTTCTTGCATTGAGGTCCTTTTCTATTAATCTGCACATGCACTAATCTATTCTTGCACAATTGTTCTGTCAATATTGTTATAATTAATGAATTGTGCCAGTGATGGTTGTACATTATTACCAATGTGGCCTATTGTATGTACAGTTAATTGTAATTGTATCCAATCTGTGCCATGAGCTCCAGCATATATTTATCAGAGTGCATCCTTAGAAATATTTTTCTGCTAATGATTTTTGCCCACAACTGTCAGAAATGGTAGAAATGCATTTCAAAGTTAACCCATAAGACGAGTTATTAAAGGCACGGATTACATTTTCAGAGTTGTACACTTTCCCATAGAGAACATGTTGTATGGAGTTAATGATGTGCATAAATCACATTTCCAGTGATGATGTAAGGCTGTTGTTGACTTTCCCTCAGTGAGCGCAGGGGGAGGGGCCAATAATCCACTGCGAGTAAAGACCCGCCACGCAAAAATAAGGTGCGCGGGGGGCGGGAGAAGGACGTGTTTGTTATGACTGCTGCTGCTCGGGGTGGCGCTCGACTCAACCGGCTCTCAGGGGTGTCCATCTCGTTAGTGTCTCGTTGATCGAATTCACCGTGGTGCAATATGATGGCAACTTAACATCAATTACCAGCGAAGAACAACTTTCTTTCCAAAAACCCTTTATTTGAAATAAAGGTCAGTCATGTACGATTATAATGCATTGAAAGCTTGTGCAACTCTTAGATATAGTTCGTTGTATGTTTGAGGACTACAGATAAGTGACACGCGACCTTACACAAACGTTATCTTTGCTGATTGTCCGTAAGAGTTTTGAAATAACAGTAGTTACAGGCAGCTCATTTTCTCATGACAGGTCACTGTGCTGTGGCTAGTGTCTCTGAAGCCGCTGGTGGCTCTTGCCGCCTGCATTTAGCATTAAGTGTATAACCTTACGATACTAAATACAATTGCAAAAAGCGACAAAACTACATTTTAATAGGCAGTAATATATGATCTAGCTACCAGAGTAACGGAAGATATCACCATTAGAATTCACTGACCAAAGTAGGTATGTTGCAAACATGTAGCAGCTCTGTCATTAGCCTAGCATGCTAGGGTTAGCGGCTAATGTTAGCGGGTTTAATTTGATACCAAACTCGGTTATTTTGATAAACTCCTGCCAAATGGATATCATGAGCCATATTTGATTTAGACTACAGTAGGTACAAATGTATATGTTGCATTTGTGTTGGCGTTTGAAGCGAGGCTTGCCACAATAATAGCTAAATTGTTACAGGACCATGCCTGGCGTGTGTGGTTGAAGGGTACGGCCACAGCAGCTCAGCCAATGGGCTAGCATCACTCTGCTAGCACACAGTAATGCCAACTTGACATTTTCTAAGTAAACTGCGCTTTACAGAGTTGGTGTATTTGTATACCAAGGGACACCGACTGTGGTTTTTCATCTCAACCCAGATTAAGACTGATCCTAATTTAATTTGGTTGTACTCTTTGGTGACAGGTGACATGTGGACGATTGTCATGCCGCCTTTAAATTCACCGTAGACTACACGTGTCATCATTTGCTTTTTAATGAAAAACACAGTACTAAGCCGTATTATATACATTGTATTTATGTTGTACAAACTACCAAGTACTTTAATGCACATTGTAGTTTTGCCATATAATTTTCACAATGTGCGGGGACTGTACTGTATTTCAGTTATAGTTACCGGCCTAGGGTGTTGACATAATCTGCTCATGTTATGTCTATATAACCCATTCTCTTGGTTGGACATCCGGGCATCTAAAGCGCTTTAGCAACGGGTTACGAAAGGCCCATAGCTTTTCAATAGCGTTACTGGAGTCTCCCAAAAATATTGTAGTTTTTTAGATAGTTAAGCGTTTTATATTACACCAAAATGAGGCAACAACAACCAAAAAAGCTTTATAGCGACTGAAGTCGGATTAAGCACCTTCCCGAAGACTCGTCATTGCATTTGCACTGACAACATTACCAATATGTAACAAATGCTCCACTCAGACCAAACACTATCTAGTCTCCACATCTACAGCCTCATTTAACATTAAGTGATGAATAATAAATCATAAGTCTGGAATCATGAGTCTTTGCTTAAGTCAGATAAATACATTTTAACTTAGTAGTGATTCCTGGGTGTGCTATTGAGGCTGTCCATATAATCATTGGTTGTATTTCACTACAAAAGCTCATAGAAAACTATAGCTTTGCGGATATTCCAATCTCACCAGGATGGGTTGTTTGTCCCTTTGTAAATATGGCGGCTGTGGCGTTGCTAAGGTAGTGACATCATGCCGACCAAGAGACTCTGCACTAAAGTAGATCACCAAAAACCAACCAATATGTGTCTACTATTAACTTTCAACTCTTTATCAGTTTGATTGTTAATCTGTTAATAAAATGTTAATGGTTAATAATAGCACAAATAACATAATATTATTTAACCCCTTGATCTAGCCTTTCTGGACTTGGTTTTTTTATGCTAATTATACTCTACAGAAGGATACAGGTAAATTAGTCTCTACATTGTATACCCAAAATCTTTTGCTTTCCTGACCTAGTTTCTTGTTAAGTGGACACACCCTTATTCATAACTCACCATTTCCATTACCCTCTCAGCATACGTCTGCTCAAATAGTTGTACTGCTTGTAGGTATTTGTTCTTAATATTTTTTTCTAAAAAGAACAGAATTCACTCAATATCTAAATACTGTGCATCAGTACACAAATTCAACTATTCCTTTTGTTTTTTTCAGGGCCCCTGATGCTATGACGAACCTTTGAAAACATCATGATCACATGGGTAGTGTATCCTCCAGCCTTTGAAAGTAAATTCTATTTATGAAACGATAATTATATCGGCGAAACGATGGTATTATGAAATCACCTTTGGTCCGGATCCACAGATCCTAGCTATGAACGCGATATATAGCAAAAAAATTCTTCATAAACATCCAGACAAATCAAAAAAGTCAAATAGACCCTTCCCATATTTGTCTTGGTTTGGGGGCGGGGCCTCTTAATTTCTCATTAACAATATAAAAACCCTTAGAATACACACAATGTCTGATTAAGGTGCCCGTTAAGGCCAGTTTTGGCAGACGTATTGGGCCGTTTCGCCGATATACACCTTGCTGTCGGGAAAGACAGCACAGGCCTAGTTATTACCTTTATTTTAGTTTGTATATTTTGGTCAGGTCAGGTGATGCTTTAACCTCACACTTCTCTGGTTTCCTTATGTGTACCACACTCGTAGTGTAACACCATCCTCTGTGTGTACTCCTGGCCCTATGCCCTTCATGTCGTCTTACTTTTTACTATCTATTTATGTTACTACTGAATGTTAAAGCACCGGTGAGACGAGTATCCCTTTTATAGAACTAGCTGCATGTCACTTTATGTCAACTGTTCTCGAAACTGCCTTTACAGGCTCCTATCCTATGCTGACCCAATGGTTTGACCACCAGGAATCAAAATGAGCATAAGCAGCGATGAGGTTAACTTCCTAGTTTACAGATACCTACAGGAGTCAGGTATGTTTTATTTAAATTATGTGCTATTTGTTTGACTATTTTGTATTGTACATTGAGACATTTTAATGTAATGTTTACTATATTACTTGTACTTCTTCCAGGCTTCTCCCACTCAGCATTTACCTTTGGCATAGAGAGCCACATCAGCCAGTCCAACATCAATGGAGCCCTGGTGCCCCCTGCTGCCCTTATATCCATCATCCAGAAGGGTCTGCAGTATGTCGAGGCTGAAGTCAGCATCAATGAGGTCCATGCAGAAACCAGTTTTATTTACTAAACCTTTAGAAACGTGCTATAATGTGCAGTTGTTCAGGTCATCCATGACTTTTGAAGTGTTCAATGAAAGTATAGGAAATAATTCATAGTATTGTGCAAATTGGGCTTGCGTGCATGAAGGGAGGTTTGAGATACAAAACAAAGAAGATAATTATTGCATTGAAAGCATTGCTTGTTAACGGTATTTCTTTCGTTTGCACAGTACTGTACGTACACTGTTACACTGGAGAATAAGAATAGTATTATAGTACACATTCACTAAATTATTCTTTTTGAGTATATTTTGTTCATTTGACTTCTAATTAATCATGTTCAATAATTACTCATAGCTCGTCTACATTGTTGGCAGGATGGGACATTGTTTGACGGTCGGCCCATCGAGTCCCTCTCTCTGATTGATGCTGTGATGCCAGACGTGGTGCAGACCAGGCAGCAGGCGTACAGGGATAAGATGGCCCAGCAGCAGGCAGCGGCCGGTAGTGGGACGCAGGGAGGAGCCAAGAACGGAGAGGGCACCGCAAATGGTGAAGAGAACGGCTCGCTCACTTTAGCCAGTAAGTAAGCAAGCACATGCACCTTCTGGATCACTGATACATAAGGATTAAATATAGGCAAGATAGACCCGTGTTCCCTGAAGTTGAAAAATAAAAATGCCAGGGCTGCAAACTTGAGTGGCTCTGAGCCAATATCGCTGCGCTTTGACAGGAAACATAGTTCTTGATTGGATACTTAACTATAAGGCTCTCAGATGAGCATGGGGAACTGATGGGAAATGGAGCAGTTGTGCTAAAAGACTAATTAAGAAACAATATTATACAAATGAATAGTTTAAACCAGGTGTTGGACACAAATATCAGTGTTGTGTGCTGCATGACCTGCCGCAGTGTGAAATAGAAGTACCAGCCCAAAGTAAATCCGTTTGTTTTCAGTACAGCTATGGTAAAGACTGTTTTAAAACAACACGTGTAAACACACCTTTTCAGGCTGACAGAGGGGATTTAAAGCTTTCCATGAGTTTTCATTTCAATTTGATATGCTCAAAAGTCACAGAGAAATGAACAATTTAAGTTTTTTAATTTCAAATCCGATTAATGGGCACGTTTATCTGGATTAGAAATCCAGGCTATCATAGGCGACTTCACTAAAAATAGTCTGAATGAGCAGAAGGATGATGAGAGGAGGGACAGGTGAACATCAGCTAATGCTTTGCACTAGAACAGTGGTTCTCAAACTCTGGTACAGGTAACACGGCTGTACTCTGTCTTCGATGCCTTCAATTTGGGTACTTCTACGATTAATATTAATTAAGTAATTAATTAATTAAGGGCCAAAACTGTGAACGCAAAAAGTCTTTGCTGGATCTTTTTCAACTGTTGCACACAGGTACATATCATGAAGATGCAGAACTGGATTGAGTTTGGTACTTCTACGATTAATGACAGTTAAATAATTCACAAATTAATGTTTTGATGCACTTTTATTGAGCCAATAATCCTGCTGAACATAAACGAAATCTCATGAATGTTACATGTGTCACATTGATCCGGGCAATTGTATACTTAATGTACATAGGCAAACTAGGCCTGTGCTTTCGTCCCCGACAGCAAGGTGTATACCGGCGAAACAGCCCCATATGTCTGCCAAAACTGGCAGCAACGGGCACCTTAATCAGACATTGTGTGATTTCTAAGAGTTTTTAGATTGTTAATGAGCAATTAAGAGGCCCCGCCCCCAAATTATGACAAACATGGGAAGGGTCTATTTGACACTTACTTTGGCAGAGAGCAATGAAACTAGGTACAGTGATTCTCCACAGTGTACCCAACATAAAATATTATTATGACCCCACCCTACAACAAACAGGAAGTCAGCCATTTTGGATTGAAATGGTGAAGTCAGGTATATTTGACAGCCTCTAACTTACTACTACTACTTTGCCCAATTAGGACAAACCTGAAATACCTAATTACCCCCCGGCCCTGAACACATCTGACTAATATGATGGCAGTTACCTCTAGAGCGCCCCCTATAGACTGAAAGAAGAATGTAGTTTTAGAGAAATTTACTAAATTTCTCAAAAACATTCTTCACAAACATCCAGACAAATCAAAAAAGTCAAATAGACCCTTCCCATGTTTGTCATGGTTTGGGGCGAGGCCTCTTAATTGCTCGTTAACAATATTAAAACCCTTAG
>JAVQKC010010508.1:0-15973 GCA_036025475.1 Philypnodon macrostomus
AGTAATAATATTTTGAAGTAACTGTACTCTTACTTGTTGTAAATTTAGAAAGAGTAAGAGTACTTTTACCACCTCTGTGTGTCATGTAAGAACAGCTTTATGTGAAAAATGTGATGACGTGAAATTCTGTTCCTTGTGCCTTAATTTTAGAAAATATTATTTATGTTTTTAGTTTATCTTTTGAAAATATCAAAATATGTTTATTATCTTTTTATTTTTTTGCCAGATTACCACAAAATTCAACAAATAATCTGACATTACGCTCAAACAGTTACTCAGGACTTGAGTAGTTTTTCACCAGTACTTTTCTACTCTTACTCCAGTAATTATGTGAATGAGTACTTTGCACTTTTAATAATATTAATAATACATCAATTTTATATAGCGCTTTTCACAACTACTCAAAGACGCTTTACACAAGGAACACAAACAAAAACAAACAATTGAACATAGAATGACTGTACTAAAAAAAGTCTTTGCAATGTAACACATCACCAGCAACAAGTGGGTGGGCCCATACATTCTTCCTGCAGATGGTGATTGGCCCCTAAAATGCTATTGTAACAACTGTAAGAATTTGATAAAAAGAAGGTCAAGGTTTTCTGATCCTCCAAATATAGATATACAGATATATCGGCACCAGATTGCAACCCATAATAACCAGTGACCTTGACAACAGTTCAACTCTTTATTCCTATCTATTGTCCAAATAATATTTTCACTGTATGTGTGGGATGCACATAAAGAGAAGCAGATGACTTGGGGAAGGGCTTTTAGGGGAAGCTTATAAACCATTGTGCAACAGCCCCAGCCCTTTCCCACACTTTCACTGTGGAAAAAACGATTTAGCAACAACGTCCACACACACACGCACACGCACACGCATGCACACGCGCACACATACAACACACACACACGCGCACACACACACACACATGCACGCACACACACACAACACACACGCATGCACCAGCGCACACACACACCACACACACACACACACGCACACATACACACACGCACACACACACACACATGCACACGTGCACACACACGCGCGCACACACACGCACGCGCGCACACACACGCGCGCACACACACACAACACCTGCACACACACGCGCACACACGCGTGCGCACACACACGCACACACATGCACGCACACGTGCACACACACCCACATGCACGCGCACACACACACGCGCACACACATGCACACACACACGCGCGCACGCACACACACACGCACACATGCACGCACACTGCACATTGAGACATTATTTTCAAATCTCTCTACGAAGTTTAAGAGAGGCGACCTTGAGTGGCGCATGAGACGTATAAAGCAATGCAGCTCAAATATAAAAGACCAGTGGAAGCAAGATGCAGCTATGTCAGGGCTAGGCCTCCAAACCACCAGATGTTTACCACCAACCCAGCTGCTTTCTCTATCTCTCCCCCCTATTCTACACTGTATTCGCTTGCTCGCCCTTCCTTCCAAAGTCTCTTTAAAGCAAGCCCTGTCTGTAATCATGCAGTTCAGCAGAGGTCTTTGAAGTAGGTGGAATGTGTCCAGCCATATGATAGTAGAGTGCACTGTAGATTCTTATAGCAACAGAGAAAAGGAGAAAGTCTTTGGGAGAAATGCATTGGATGACGGCCATGTTTGGTGAATTGTTCCTTCATATGTGAATGTTGTGTCTACATGTCTATATCAAGGGCTAAGAATAATGATAATAGATTTGTATAGTGTCAAGGTACTATACAAGTACCGGTGGTGGTATCTCTGTAGCAATGTCTACCTTGGGGCGGACTGACAAAAATGTAGCAGCCATACCACAATGGCTCCTCTTACATTCTTCTTATACACTAATCACACAAGCACATTCATACAGGTTATGCCAAAAAATTCCAAGTATATCAAGGGCTCAGAATAATAGATTAGGTTTGTATAGTGCGTTTCAAGGCCCAAAGTACTGTAGTTGTAAACTACCATGTAGCCACAGCTGCCCTAGGGCGGACTGATGAAAATAAAGCAGCCATACTGCAACTGGCTTCTCTAACTAAATACACCAATCATACTAGCACATTCACACAAGGCAAGATATGTGAAGTGTCTTGCCCAAAGACACAGCAGCAATTTGGAGAGGAAACTGAATTCTTACAAGTGGATAACCTGCACTACCTCTTGAGCCACTGCCGCCCTTAGGATCTAAAGGGCGTAAGTGACTTTTTGAGCATTGAAACTGAATATATGCATATCAAATAAAAGCTCTTGACAAGCACTTGAGTAATATGAGTGGAGTTATATGAGGCTGTTTGTATTATATAAGAGACGCACCAATAACTCATTTAGCCTTAAATTGCTGTTATGTTATGTCTAGGGCCCTATATCTTATATAGACAACCACATCAGGTGACGGATGATAACAGGCTGAAAAAAGAGGGTCCTATTGAAGCATGTGGTACTTCCTCCCATATATGTGAGTGAGCATGGAATTTGTGTTCACGAGTTCAAAGGAGACAACCCAAAACCTCTGCACAGCAACAAGAGCAGACACGTCTCTCTATCAACCCCACACCCAAACCTCACTTTTTTCTCCCCCTTTCAATTCAAAGAAGCAGCTGTATTGGCCATCAAACAACCCAGCACATCACCTATTCCTAAAGCGTGTGTATATTTGTGGAGAAGCTATTAGGCATGAATTGTTATGACAGCTGATAAAAGATAGGAGTGGCCTGTTGCAGGATGAGACAAGGTCAGCTGGATTTGTGCATTTGGATATGTCTTCATAGTAACCAAACAATGTGGGAGAGAATATTTCCATAATCTCTAGAAGTTTGCACCACACAGAGAAAGAATCTATAGATTTTTTGTTACTTGTTAACCTGTTCACCCTGACGATGATAAAATTGGCCCTCACTGAAGACAGTTTATGCTCAGAGGGTAAAGCAGAATGCTCACTAATGTAAGGTTGGTGGTTCATACTACAACTGTGTCCATGGGAAAGACACTATACTTACTCATAAATTATTTGACTGTACTGGTAATGTTTAACCTCAGAATATGAAGGTTAAATGTATTTGGGGGGTGAGAGGAGACGAAACCGGTTGCCTGCTAATCAGAAGTTTGGGTGCCCTTGTGTCCTTGAGCAAGACACCACTCACCCACCTTGTGTAGATGTGTTTTTGTAGCGATTGTGGTGGAGTGTTTGGTGGTATGTATGGTGTGGCTGCCACATCACTGTAAGTCTTCCCCAGGTCAGCTGTGGCTACAGAGGTATCTTACCATCCTGAATTCTGCCTTCCCTGGGTATAGTTAACCAAACAGCCATACCACATATTGTATAAACAACTGGTGATGCCCATATGTTCTTAGTTTAATTTTATAGACAGAAATTCAGATTTTTTTTTATAGAATTTCTAAAATGTAATTGAAAGAAAACTATATAGTGGTGTATGGCTGTGACCAGTGCCCCCAGAGATTTAGTCCTGTTTACAAATGCATTATAACTGGTTAAGACTTCATTTTGTCCCAGTTAAGACGTTACTTAGAGCTGGTTGAGTATCATGGGCCCTAGTTCAGCTGCACTACCTGATGCTAAACCCCTGAGTGGTCATATTGAGAGCAGATATAGAGGCCAAATGCATTGAGTTTTATGGTACCTCGTTCCACATTGCTGTACACCTTGTATTGTCATGACAGGAGACAATGAAATCACTGGGTGGTGGTTGAATCAGGAATCTGACGCAACAGAACTGACTAATAATCTGCAGCTAATTGTTTTTAGGGAAATCACAGAGTTGCCATTTGAAACAATGACCAACTCTGACCTTTGGTGGGAGGCTAATGCCAGTGCCAAGTATTACACCAGAGAGCCAGAACAATGGCCACATTCATTCATAACATATCAAATATAAAACACTATAGTCAACTTAAAACCTGAAGAGAAAGACTTCTACAGAACTGTGGAAATGTTCATAAATGCAGTCATGTAGCAATGCTTTCAAAATGATTCTTGATCACAAAATGCAAAAAAATCAATTATTATTATTTTTATTTAGCCATTCAGATACGTTTGCTCCCAGTTAGTAACTATCTTGACCTGGTTTAGCTCCACAAGCCTTATCTCAGCATCAAATAATTCTGTCATGAAGAGACAGAAAGATACAGCCTACAACAACCACTTGATTGATAAATAAGTGAGAGGCATATATATTTGGATGCTCACTTTTGTTTTTGTAAAATTATCAAATTAAATAAATCACATTGCTTTAGCTATATGTCTACCTCTGCCCATTGATCAGTGTTTGGCGTCAGTTTCATGTGGTTCCACAGACAGTGATGACAAAATGACGTCAGTCCGTTGTGCCAGATGTTACCATATAGCTCTTTCAAAGTCTGAATATCAGCTTTTACAACCGGAACAACGTGGTTGTATCTTATCATGCTTGAGATGGTGTATTTGAATGTATATACAGTACTATATTTTGTGTGACTAAATGCTTTCAATTAATGTGCATTATTGACAGCCAAAAATGCCATGAAGCTATGAATAGCGATTTCCAGTGGGATTGTTGGTCATTGTTAGCTGGAATCTCCTGAATGGGAACACTTAGCAGTGCACCACACACTCTCCTGGTACTTCCTGTTTTGGTGAAGGGTTGCCGTGGAAACTATGACGACAGAGGTGATGAGTTTTGCTTACGTCATCTAACAAGTCACAGCCACAAGCCAGGCCATATGTGTCTGAGGACTATTGAAGGAGTTAGTCAGGAGGTAAATACATGGAGACACATTCGTCAGAATATCTTAAATCTTTATTAGAACTTTTAGATGGCACCAACAGGTATAAGAACAAACAAAAGGAAAGAAAACCATGCCATTAAATTAACCATCTGAAGTCACCTCTACACAGAGGAAGTACGACAAAGTATTTTCAAAATAAAAGTCCTACATGGCTTCACTCCTGGCCTGACGCTATAGTATATGTGCGCATCAGGACTCCTTGCATAGAGCCATAGAGTTACAATGGGCAGTCATCTCAGTGCTGTAACACAGTGTCTATATCACAGTGTGTTTGTGACTGTGTATCTGTGACCGTGTCTGACACATGAGAGTGATTGTCAGTGATCGGAGCTGGACTTGTCTCCAGACAACTGTGTGCTGTAGTAATTTCCTGTGCACACAATATTCACACAAAACACAATATAATTTACCCCCCTCCCTCCCATCATTAGCCACACAGTGGCACAACAATACAAATCCTCAAATACATAAAAATATCTATAAAGGCTTATATCATATTGTTCAATATTTGTAGATTAAATACAAACAGGCACATTTACATTGGCTATAGTACAGAGGGCGCTCTTGTGTCTGTGAGGCTGAGTTAACTACAGTAAGTGAACATACAGGAGGTATACACCAGTGACTGGAGCCACTGCTATTAATTAAAACCTATACAAACAAACCCATCGTCACCATGGATACGAGTATACTATAGTAGCAGATACTCAACGCTTCACGAAACATGCTTTTGAAAAAGCACTCGCCTCCATCAGTGGGTCGTGGACAAACAGAGGTGCCCATGGGCTGCACACAGGGCCATGCATCTGAACCTGTGCCAGGAGGGAGCAAGCAGCATGGACAGAGATAAAAATACTGAAATCACCACAAGGAACATTTCCTTCACTCGGATGTAACACAGTGCAACATACAAGCTTTACGCAACAAAACCGGGCAATAATATGAACAGTGTGTGATTAATTCAAATGTTTTAGATGATACTATAAACAAATATGATTTTTGACACACTACTGAAAACCATATAAACTGAAAAGATCTGTTGGTGATTCCTTGTCTGTACAAAATGGCAAATGTGAGATAATATACATGTGAACAAAAAAGCTTTTTTCAATTTATATGCATTTTACACTGTGAAACTAAATGAATGGGCAACTCTACCAGAGAGTGAGATAATATATAGCCTATAATAGTTTATAATAGTTTATGTACATCTCTAACTTGTGCTTGTGAACATTGCACTTGATGTAGTCAGTTACTTGTCTGAGGCGGAGTGAGTGCTGATAAAGCTAGACTAATAATAGAGCCGCTCAGGCCTGGGCAGAGGACCAACCTCCTCTTGGAAAGGTTAGTCAGCCATTATACACTGTGCTTCTTCAAACTGAAATAACATGCATTTACAATCACTGACCACATGTGGGTGCTGTAGTGAGCAGTTTTCCCCTCTAACTCCGTTGAGGGATAGAAACACAACTTGCACCATAAGCAGATCTCAAATAGTTTTGTTAGGGCAGTGTTCAATGTTTGTAACACTGGTTTGCAGTTTTTTGGCAAGAAGATTGTCGGCAGAAAAATACATTGGCAGTATAATTATTATACAGTTTCTTCCAAAATATAATATCTCGCTGGTGTATGAAAAATGATGCTGTTGACACCAAAATGCTCAAAAGGTTTCACAGTCCACTCACAGGATATATTTTGAGCTCCTTCAAAATTTCAGCACCATATTGTTTTTCGTTTTCCATCCACCACGCTTGCCCACATATTGTATGATGCATATAAAGTACTATTTAAGGCCTCCAGGTCACATGACATGAGGTTCCGATTCCCGAGAACAGGTTTTGTTTCTTGTTTCATGCTGTAAGATCTGATATAACAAGATTTTCCATTTTACTCCCAATTTCTCCGGGCAGCTGCAGTTCTTCTGAATCGTAGTCATCATCGAATGATCTGCCAAAACACAGACAGAAACACCATAAACAACTAACGTTAGACTTGTAGCCTCTTGCACAGCCACTGACACAGATCTACAAATTAATTTATACAGTGGGTCTCAAACTTTGGGGCAGGCACTACTGGTGGTACGCAGGTTCTTTCTAGTGCACACTCTCAAAGTCTGGATATAGTTTCATTTGGAACCAGTTTTAGTTTACTGTTTGGGCCCACTATTTGGACCACTGCTTAGGCCTGATTTAGGGTTTAGTCCTAGCTTAAACCTGCACTAGTCTTGGTTTAGACCTGGTTAATAGTTCTGAACTAACCACATTTTATTCCGTTTTTTTTGGTTTTCCCTTATCCAGTTACAAAAATGTAAAGTGAATTCAGTCACATGACCACACCTTGCCTTCAAAAGTCCACTTTGAAGGCCAGGTAGGTTATTCCCACTATTTCATCAGTGGTCAGCTACTCACATCTTTCTGTCTCATCTCGCTAATCCCAGACAGTGTTATACAATGTTATAACACAGATATACAGTAGCATCTGGTACATTCAGTGACACAGTCCCTATATGCATCAATGTATTTTATTCCATGCATAAAATATCATGTGTGTATATGTGAGAAGGTGAGTCAGGGCTTGTACCCTTCATGCAGCTGTTCGTTGGCGGTCTCCTCGGCCACCAGGATCTCGTATTCCTCCGAGGCATATTTATCCCAGTCTGAAGGCTCGGGACCTTCACTATCGATATCCTGCAACACCACACGAGCGCCACAAATACATTATGTCCAGGCATTCACTTAGCCAGTATTGACTTTCAAGTAAATGTGCAGCAAAAAGGGCAGCTTTGCACGTGGAGAGACACATTCTGACTAGTTACATAGATAAGTACATAGATGGTTTTACGCATATACATGTTTTTTAACATTCACTAATTTGCTGGGGAATGTGGTACATTTCAATCAATGAGGGTGAAACATTTATACACTTTATAAAGTAAAGTATTTCATAGTAAATGTATGGATAAGTTATTTAATAGTAGTGATTATATGTAGATGTATTACATGACTTTAAAATGAACTATTGAAATAAAGGCTCAAAATAGCAGGAACTAGTTATCCACAATCTTCTTTACGCCGGCTTCTCTCTTTCTTTTGTGACTACAGCAAATCACCTGCAAACTGTAATGTACTTATATATGAAGAGATGTAAGCTCGTTACCTTTTGCACAGCAAATGGATCTCTCTGTTCATGGTCCAGGTATTTCTCCAGGTTAAAGAAGGTGTCAAAGAATATATGGGCCATCCTGCAGCGCTTTAAGTCCTTCAGGGTTATCTTCCCTAAACAGAACATACATGTGTCAAACATACTAGACTGTATCAATGTATCCATCCCTCCACCATAAACTTTGGTTGAGGGAAACCTAAATTGATCTTTTGGACAGACCTGTATTCTCAGGTTTGACCAAGTCTAGCATCTGACACAGTAGATCCTGGAAGGGCAGTGGTTCGATTCCCATCCTCTCCATCCTTTCACACTGCTCCTCATAGAAATACTCCAGCTCAAACATGGACAAGACGCCATCGCCATCGACGTCCATGCATCTAAACCAGTACTCAATGCTGCAAAGAGGAATGAAACATAGAGTTAAATATGTCCAAAGAACAGGTGAATCTAAGTAACCCATATTGAGTAGTTGTCTGCCCTTCCACCGTCATGGGTGCACCCTGCCTACGGCCCATAGCTTCTGTGAATGTCTCCAGTCACCAGCGACTCTTGAATTCTGCAGTGATCAAACATACCTGGTGGGGATTTTCTTGTCCTCTTCAGAAATAAGGAACCACACAAACTCGGCGTAGCTCATCCGGCTTTCTCTTTGCACAGCGTTACCCCTGGCAACCACACAGACTAACCCGATTAGAGTGAACAATACTACCACTACGGTGATGGGGGTAAATAAATCAAGTGGTTTGAGCTTGTTTACTGGAGTTTTTCTACTCACCGAGTGACAGCTCCAGAGAACAATCTCTCAATTATTCTGTTTGAGGAAGCTGCAGAGAAGAGAATAGACAGAAACAAATGGGTAGTGTTATAGGTCATAATGAACAACAGGGTCCTGTGTAAGTGAGTGTCACAACATAGTTTGATTACTACTAAATCAGCTAACTCTTACCATGGTCATTGTATCTGGACAGGTCTTTGAGGTCTATATACAGATCATGGTCAGTGTCCAGCTCCCAGAACTTGCAGTAGATGACGTAGAAGTGCTCGTAGGAGAAGTAGTCTGTGATCTGGTTGATGTCGTCCTCCTCCTCGAGAAGGGCCAAGGTCTGGAGGAAGTTAGACCGGCGCAGCTCCATCGTGGTGATCCGACCAGACCAAGAGCGGTTCACCACGTAGTATATCCGCTGAATCACCTGGTATAGTAGAAAAACGTGGAGGAAAGTGAGGAATGGTTCAATTGTTATAGGGTATATGGCAAACTGCAATTGCACTGAATGTAGTTTGCATGTCCTCCCTGTGTTACTGTGTGGTTTCTCCTCCCATCATTCAAAGACTTGCATGTCTGAGGTGAAATGACGAATCGAAAATGCTCCTAGTTTCCAAATTTGAGAGTGAATAGTTATCAGTTGTCAGCCCAGTCCAGAGTATGCCTCTCCTAAGGCTACCCATGAATTACCCATGAGTTACCCATGAGTTACCCATGAGTTACCCATTGATATGATTAGGGGGCTATTTATGACCTCTTTCCTTTCATCCTCTCAATTGAATAAAATCAATGGATAACATTTTTTATTGTAAAACACTACACTGTATCTTCAACAGTCTGCATTCATTCAATAAGAATTGTAATCAAAACAAAGAGCATAGTACAGGCCACGTCCTTCTAGTGTATCCTACAGTAGCTAGTTAACAGACTAAACTGTGTCTTAGTATGGGCATGTAAAGGAGTAGGGGCCACTAGAGCAGCAGGCAGCAGGGGGCAGCAGGGGGCAGCAGTGTTTCCGTGATGTCACTAAACTCTGACGCACAGAAAGTGAACTCTTCTTCTGCTCCACTGCACATTCACATACAAGCACCAGCACCTTTGACTTCAGCTGGATCACCTGTCTGACTACATTTATGAACACAGCAAAAATAACCTGCTTCAGAAGTGATGTAACATTTAGTAGAACTGATATTGTCTTGTCCCATCACACTAAACACTAAACCCTAACAGCCAGGTTAAGAACATACCTCCCCACAATTACTAATGATTGTGTATATACTTTAGCAGAGAGTGAATGTAATTGTGAGTGGAGCCCAACAATACAGCTCAATCTCAAAAGATGAATTGAATAGCATTATGAATTCTAAACATAGATAATAATGCTAGTGTTGTATACCGTTGTGATGTAGCGGGAATGAAATTCAGGTGCATCCTTCAAAAAGGTCAATCCAGGATGTGTGTCCACGATGTCCTGAAATAGAAAAAATAAGAAAATAGACTTGAAACAAACAAATGAAATGTCTAAAATGCTCCATAGTAGCTCGTAGTACATTTTATTACAGTGCCTTCATCATGTGTGCTATGTATAGTTGGCAGGTCATTGGAACTGTGTTGACCATGTTTTTACCTGAAGTAGAGGGATAAAGTCCTCCTGTTCCAGGAAGTTGCATCCGGGCTTAGCGAGCAAATAAATGAATCTGGATGCATCGTCATGGCAACTGTGCAGCAACCTGGAGAGGACAGAAGAAAAAGAAGAGAA
This sequence comes from Philypnodon macrostomus, assembly GCA_036025475.1. Taxonomy (NCBI): domain Eukaryota; kingdom Metazoa; phylum Chordata; class Actinopteri; order Gobiiformes; family Eleotridae; genus Philypnodon; species Philypnodon macrostomus. The sequence goes on from JAVQKC010010508.1 coordinate 10,493, forward strand.
GAAAGAAGAGTTAGTATTGTCCATGATCATTGAATTTACACAAAGACGTTCAATGTTTATCAGTAATTGATTTGATTGGTCTTATTTTCTGTTTAATAATCCTATATTAACTTTGATGGTTTGTAGTGTAGGCTTCATTAAATAGTTATTATACAAAACATTAGTATTGTGTAATTTTGCTTAATTGACAAATAAATACATAAATAAATAATACATAAATTAATAAATACATAAATAAATACATAAATTAATAAATACATAAATACATACATAAATTAATAAATACATAAAGTATGTATTACTTTCTCCAAGTTGCAATGAAAGAGTGGACCGATACGAAGCCAGTCCTCTCTCCACCTGCAGCGTAGAACATGGGGGCCTTCCAATATAGAGGGCAGCCACATGCCTGAGTAAAAAGATATAATTATGAATCGCATTTATGCAGTACTTAGACTGTATTTCCAAGAATCAAGACGACATGCTGGCTCATCATACTGCATGCCTTCTGTGCAAAAATGTTTCTTGTAGGAATTGCTGGAGCATGCATATCACTGCTGGTCTCTTCACCCATCACTACGCCACATGTAAAAAAAAAAAAAAGCTAACCTTGGCAATTTTCCCCATCTCGTAAATGTCGGCCTTCTCCTCTTCAAACTCCGTGAAAGCAGCCTCGATGGTGGAGATGGTGGCGTCATGGTTGGAGGCTGAGCCAAAAGCAGGAAGCCCACGAGGGAAGTAGAACCTGGGAATGTTGATGGCGGGAGGAGGGGGTGTCACGATGACAGGGGCCGGAGGCGGACTGGGGGTGCGCTGCGTGGGGGAGACCGTAGGGGGCTCTGCAGCTGGGGCGGGTGTGGTGGCGGGAGGTGTGGTTGGTCGCTTCTCGGGTTTGGACTGAACCTGGAAAATAGAACAAAGGAGTATGGGTGATTAATGGTATACCCAAAGTCATATACATTTTCGAAGGGGGTTCAACACAGGATTTGTCCGGGGACCCATCAATTCTGTTACTGCTTAGTCTGGAACATTATTGATATGTCTCCATTACCAACCTCTAATAGCATTGCACTATTGTGGGGTTTATAGTAGTACCCTCACATATTCATATTTACACCCAATGCAATGGGAAACACAACTAAATCATAGAGCTGACAGCAGTTTTCAATCACATAAAGCTTTTTGTCAAACAACTTTTGTGTGACAAAGACCTGAATCAAAGTCAATTAGCCTGAGTACAAACTTTTGATTAATTATTATAACAGCTAAACTAATAACCACAGCTAAACTAATAACCACAGATAAACTAATAACCACAGAAAAACTAATAACACTACATGAACAGAAAGGCTCTGTTGCACAATTCAACAAAAATATTTGTATTATCTTGGGATAAAGCATGTTATTGTGACTAATGTTTCTCTTGCTGAGGTCTGAGTAAATTAAGCTTCCTTCATCTTCCCATTGTGACTCAGGTCAGGTCACAGGTCATGCAAGAAACAAATAGTTTTTCAACAGGCTTTTACAGAATGATACAAAGATACAGACCTGGTGTTTTTGTGGTTGCACCATTATGATAGGGGCTATATTTTTTGCACTCTCTCTGTTTATTAGGACAGAACTGTCGGGGGAGCTCCATAATTGGAAAAATACAATCAAAACAGTGAAATATGTTAAATCACGGTTTATGTCCCACATTTGGTCCATTATGATATGGTCACCTACTGATAGGCCTCTAGACTGCTGTGTAGTGTGTGTGTTGAGAAGGACAGCTCCCTCCCTCCCTCCCTCTCCTTCACAGAGTTCATTCTATCACTCTATTCCTACACCTCCTCAACTATTAATATCTCACTGGTATCTGCCTGGGAATAGTCTGTCGCCTCAGGCATGTCGAAACTACATGCAATGTTGTAGGAAATAGGCTTATGAACATGTGTGTGGAAAACGTTAAATGTACCTTCCCATTTTTTGATGATATTTATTTTTATTATATTTTTAAATACTACATTGATTACTCTTTTGATCAGAATTCCATTGCATGGTTGACTGCATAATATGGTCAATCTGACCCATACTTTTTTCACCACAGCACGGACCAACTGACCTGCTGTTGCTGCTGAAATGACTTGATTCTTTTCTTGAATCGGGATGGGAGGACAAAGTCACACCCCCGGGCCAGAAAGGCCAACTCCCCCCTCAGGTCAGGGTCCCGGCGCAAAGATGTCTCCGGGATCTTCATGGTGGGGGTGTACGAGACACAAACCCCCCCACCTGTATGGGCCACCGGGGCAGCTACTAACACCACAACTGATGGGACAATGCGCTAAATAAACACCAGAGGTTCATCCAACTGTCAATTAGATAAAGTTGAAGGAAGTATGAGAAAAATCCAGCAGTGTCCCGATTATTGTCTCTGCTCAAATCCAAGTGTCCCAGGCTATGTCCCAAAGTGAATTCCTTACTAATCAAGACACAATCCCACTAGCTGCAGGGGCCACTGGGAAGTCACATACACCACAACTGATCAAAAGTCTAAATCTCAATTAAACTTAATTAACCAAGGCGTTCAAGAAAGTATCCAATCTCTTCCGAATCCAAATGCCCCAGGGGTTATGTCCCAAGACTATGTCCCACTAATCCAGCAGTCGTCAATTATATGATCCAGAAGTCTCCTGCTTCAGGCCATGCGGCAGGCTATAAAAACCCAGGAAAGCACCTCTTCTCAGGAACTCCTTAGTTGATGGCCTGCACTGTACGCTGGACGTCCTGTGTATGTGCTGGTAGTCTTAATGATGCCTGCTGCGATGAGCTGGTCCTTTGACAAACTGTGCTTCGAAACATGAGCCATGAGCCTGACAACACACGCACGCACTTGCAACGCGGCTGTCCCCAACTCCAAAAAGGCCCTGGGAGGGGCATCGACGTGTGTGTGTATGTGTGTGTGTGCGTGCAGGGGGGGGGGCGTGAAATTGAAGTGTAACTCTTTTGCAGGCCATAAACATACCCCACTCTGCTTTTGTTGTTGAAGTTAGTGGAAAGTTTTCTGGAGGAATTCAAAGTCAGCAGTTTAAATTGATTGGGTGAAGTATTCTTAAATGTATTTACGTGGAGATACATCGGGTCAGGGGCTAATGAATCAGCAGGCCCAGCACCTGTTGTTAGATCTGTTGACATACAGTAATACCATACTCTTACTGGAACACTAGCATTGACATGTGACAAATATTCATTAGTGACTGAGAGTGTAGCTTATTTTTTGCTTTTCATTATATTTATATATTACTTCACTGTTGCCCATCAGTACGTATGCTGTCTGTTAGGGTGTATGCCCTGCCACTATCCAGGGTGTACACCACCTGAGACCTATAGTTGCAAGAATAGGCTCCAGCCCCCTGCAACCACTGTATCTATATCCAATACCTTATTAAAAATATATTTTTCACTATATAAAAATGCTACAAATTGTATACTTTTACAATACTGAAGCAGTGTCGCCATGCAGTTTTGTGTCAATTGGCCTATATACACCCTGGCCCCAATTTAGTTTGTTCTAGTGCTTGAATTAACTGCATTTATTTTGGGGGGCTGTTCAGAAAATAGCTCTTTAGCCAGAGTTATATCACAGCACATAAATTGAATTAGCACAGCTGTCCTAAGTGTGGGAGCAGCTAAGTAACATCCTGAGCCTGCCCTTTATGCTGGCAATGCCATATCAGGCTAGCACCCTAACTGTGCCAAGTTACACTGGTCTAAAGCCTGACATAGCACTTAGTAACTGGGATAGCTACAGGACAGTGGGACTATCATACTTCGACCAGGGAAACATTTCAGATACTCAGGTCCAGAAAAAATGATTATACCTGTACCTCAAAATTTCTGAGCATTATCAACTCATTAAATCTGCATTTGTGTTGAACTTTTTTAGACCTGGTTTACTTTATTTCTGGTTTAGTCCTTGTCGGGCCCTGGCTTTACACCTGGTTTAGTCTTTATTTAGACCTGGTTCAGTCTTGATTTTGTCCTGTGTTGGACCTAGTTTGCCTGGTATGTCTGTAACCATATCAATGTACAGAATCAATAGTTAGAGTAACTTTCTGAGAAGAGCAATTCCTAGAAGCATTTAGTGGAATATACAACTTCATACATCTAGGAACATCTAGTGATATCCTGGGTTCTGCAATGTATTAAAGGAACCCTATTATGACACTTAAAAAAAATCTACCATGTTATAATGTTTTTCCATCAGAAACATACCTGGTGTTGTATTTGATTTCATTCATGCATATTTGAGTAATCCTATATACTGAGGCACTGACCTTCTCAGAAGCTGAAAACACATGGTTACACCTTTCAACATAGATTAACAAACACCAACTTGCTACTTCCCGTAATTTAGTTAGCTTAGTAGTAGTGAAGTAGGCCAAACAAACAGGGGGAAAGAGGGCCTTAAAGGAACATCCAAATCTGAGCTTTTTATAGCAGCTGAAAAGATTCCAAAATTATGTTTTCAATAATAAGGGCCTATTTCCAATTATAAAATGTGAAATGCCAGTCCAGGTGTGTACAAAATTAATTGAACAACTGAATAAGCCCCCCTTTAATCTAAGTCTATTCAAGTAGACCCACCCCAATGCTTCTTTTTGTCTCAGGAGATCAGACTAGATAATTACATGTGTTTTTTTGTTTTTGTGACCTTGCTTCCTGTTCCTTGTTGGAGTAATGCGTCACTATGTAGACAGTTAATGTCTTGATGCCAAATGGTGTGTGACTTTGCAAATGAATAACTAAGAGACATTTCTCCCACGAGACAATAAGATTAAGACATTGATGATGGAAAAATATGTGAGTCACCTTGTGTTTTTGGGTAAGGCTTGGCTGAATACTTTCTGACAACTGGACTGTATTGTAGCCAAGGTCACATACCAGGCCTGTGTGTTGTCCCAGGTCGCTTCTCACCTCCGAGCAGCAGGGGGAAACATTATACAATCACTATCTTCATTCTGTCAACAAATGAGCACCATCTGAAAAGCTCTTTCCCACTGCCTCTTCTAAGTGACTTAATTTAACAAAAATTACACCTCCATTTATAATATTTCCATGTATTCCCTTATTGGCTCTTTTTAATTAGGGGCCACATGTGACTGATACCTGTCCAGCAACTATGGGCCTTAGGCGGGGTACACCCTGGACAGTGATTAATTAGTGGAGGGGCTGATGGACAGATAGACAATTTGCTATTGCATTTATTCAATAGAGGCATATTAAAGTCAACAGTTACCGAATAGATGCTTGACTTTGGGTGGTGGGACAAGCTGGAGAGAAACCACTGCAACATAGGGAGGACATTCAGACTCCACCCAGAGACATTGTGTGTTTACAGTAAATCATGGAAAGTTGTGTGTGGGGGGGGGGGGGGGGGGGGGCAAAAAAGGAATATTAAAAAAAGCAATAAAAAAAAAAAAAAAAAACCATTAAGGTTTTTTA
>JAVQKC010010532.1:0-13762 GCA_036025475.1 Philypnodon macrostomus
TTATCGCGTTCACAGCTAGGATCTGCGGACGCGGACGCGGACGCGGACGCGGACGCGGACGCGGACGCGCACCGACGTGATTCCATAATATCGGCGACACGCTGTTTTCGCCGATATAATGAAGAAAGTACTTGTAACTCTGCTAAAACATTTTTGCATCAATACTTTGTTGAAGCTTGTCTATCCAAGTGCGAGTTCGCCATGGCAACTGCTTCATGGCCATGCAGCGGGCGGGACTTTGGTGACAAAAGAATCGTGCACGCTCGTTCTTGTCAGGTACGGTAGGAATGTCTGCCAAAGACTTTCCAAGGTTTTTTGTTAGTGCTCTGCAAAAAGCTCAGGCCAAAGTTTTTTTAAATGCAATGCTTTTATTCTGTGACAAGATATTAAGTGAAAAGAGCTCGAACATTCAGAAGCATCCACGTTATAGTGCCATGTAGAATAATAGGATCTTCTTAAATCGGGCACAACCTTATAGAAACCATTAAGTCTTAATTTTTGGTCAATGACTTCACACCAGACGCACCATGTTTCACAGTGTCACAGGACGAAGAGCGGTGTGAATAATACATTTTTTGCATTAACAGCTGACCCTTCTTGTGAGCTCAAGTGACGATACCTTGTCATTTATGAGTGGGTGTGTTCATGCTAAGCTGAAATTGTGCACGGGTTTGGATGTGTGTGTTCACGCTAATATGAAATTGTGCACGGGTTTGGATCTGTGTGTTAATGCCTCAGTGACTCTTGGAGAAATGATTCAGCTCAAAGTGAACCTCAGGGAGCCAATTGTCTGCTGCGTAAAGATGCATCTGCGTGATGAGAACAAACTATTTCAGCAATTGTCTAATCCTTATAAAACGATCAGATCTTAGTTGCACTTATCATAATGAAATATAAACAATAAATGATGTGGGAGGAAAAAGCACCAAAATGGAAGACATTCATTTATTATTGCCAATAGTTTTTACAACAAGGCTCTGTTTCTGCTGTTGAACTGATATCTCAAAAGATTTGAATATTTCCACTGCTCTTAATTTTTACTATACAAGGCCATGGTTTTTGCTGTTGGTGGGCGATTTTGATATTTTTGGACAAACACAATGCACAAATGTTTGGGAGCCTAGTATAATGCTTATCTAGCACCAATGTATCCTTTACTGTGCAGTTTATTTTCAGTACAATGTGAGACACAGGGTACACATTCACCAGTTAACCTTATTTGATAAAATGAGGAAATGCATTGCTCCAAAAATTAGACAATATGTTAGAATTGATTTGGCCAATTGGTTTTGTTGATTTTTCAAACTAAGTGAAGGTGGACAGTTTTGCCTTTGCTAAAATGCCTGCATGACTATATAGTATGCTCCTCATGCTCAGTGGATGTGTTTGAGTGTGGTCGTGTGTGTGTGTGGTTGTGTGTCCATCTATGGATGTGAGGGTGTATGACAGGCTGATAATAGGGCTCACTGTGGGCCCTGACGCCTACCTGGAAACAGAGCGTATCTGCCTCCAGGGAACGCAGTCTCACAATCAGATCTGTTACAGTGACAGAAAAACGCCATTTGTCACCATTTTTAGGTGTTTAGTGCAATGACAATATCATTCTTTTCACTCTGTCTCACTGTGGATCTTTCCAGCATATAGCAGTGCGGTAAAGTATAGGTATAGCCATCAGTCTGCCATTCCAGCAAAAGCCATAAGGGAAAAAAATGAAACACTCTTTATAAATTGGGCTTGGGACAGTAGAAAATAACACCTATTATATAATGACCTACCATTGCCAGCTCTTGCACACTGGATTTTCACTTTTTTGTTATACAATTCACTTGAATTGGGCAAAAACAAACTTAGATAATATTAAAATAAATAATATCACAACCAATCAAAAGGTCCTCAGTAGCAGTCCCGCCTACTTTTTTTTCAGAAGTGCTCTTTGTATTTTGAGGAAAAGAGTTAATGGCGACTGGCCAGGCTAAGAAACTTCAGTGTCCTTCTTTCACTTCTGGTTAAATGTTACCATTATGAATGTAACAGTAGCATAGTGACGGTCATTGCAACATTACACAAATTGTCTTCAGTTTTGCCTATATCCTTTTTTGTACTTTAGTCTCTTATTTACCAGACTGTTAGTGCACCAGAGATACCTTCTTTTGCTAATTATGCTTATTACTTTACTATTTGACACATAAAGTCTCATCTCATCTATCTTTATATTATACGTTTTTACCTTTTTAGAGTGTAGATTTAGCTTACACATTGAGAGAATTTGCTCAAATACATTGCTGAAGCTAAGTATCAATCATGTAAAGTGTCAGTGCCACATCTTCATTTATCTGCTTTGTACTGATGTATTTTCTTCCCTGTCAGCTCTCTCCTTGACTTTCTTTCATTGTGCTTCAATTTCTATAATTTCCTGCCTCTTGTATTTGATCAGAACAGGTCTCAGGCTCTCGCTCCACCTGTCTCTATCTTTTATCACTGCTTCTCTTCCTCCTCGTTGCTTTATTCTCAGCCTGGCACTAATGAATCATGTGGAAGTTTTGCTTTCATACACTGCTGATAGAAGCCCTCTGGCATCTACACATATTGCATACATTTATCACTGCTACAATACAAGATCTTCTCTACAGACACACAAACGCACATAAGGTTAGGAGAATACTGTATTTGCTCATGAATATGTTTGTGTGCTAGATTATAATAGAGAAATGTTGAGAAGCCCATGTTTTGTACAGTGAAGCTAAATAGGTCTGTATCATGTTATGTCTATGGGAGAGAGCCTTGCAGTAGTTTGGCTTTGGGGTTTGTTATAGCACAGTGCAGAATATTGTCAACCTTGTTTGTGTCCGTGTGACAATGTATTCATGCATTCTTCATCTTCTTTTTTTCTATTAGGGGTCTGGTATGTTTGGAGGCTTTCCCATCAACTATGGGCCTTAAGCAGGGCACAACAATGGCCTGTTTATGGTAGGGCTGGCTAGAGTAATCAATTCAAACAATTCATGCATGTGTTTGGATAGGGGGACAGGAGAACCAAATATAACACAGGGATATGCATACGGAGAAAGCTTCATCAAGAAGTTAGATTTTCAAAACCCAAATCCTCCATCCTGAGAGACAGGTGCGCTAACTCAACCAGTCTGTATGGCAATGGATGTGCAGAAAACAAACAACAGTTATGTCTCCGGCTATATGTATGCCATTATCTTTATAGAAACAAACTAATAATATACTATAGAAAATAAGAGCCTTCAAAGATATGAGAAACACCAAATATAAACTGCAGTCTGCTGTGGAGTCTGTGCCTTAACCCAATTTGAAACACTGATCATTGGGCAGCTAACAGTAGCCATCTGTGACGTCATCAGCAAAGGACAGGTCAATACTAATGAGGTCATGAGAGGTACGAAATCGGATAATACCGCCTAGTTCATAAACAATACTTTTCTATTAAAATCTTTTATGAGCCAAGTGAAAGAGAGAGGGAGGAAATATGACCATGAGCGGACCAATGCAGAGGGAATAAAAGAAAAAAAACAAACCCACTTTTTTGAAGCAGAAAAATAAGAACTAGGAGGTTAAACGAGAACAAGACCAAGCAAATAAAGTGCAGTGACTAATGAGCAACTACACAATCGTAATATTAGGAATTAAAACAGTGGATCACAGTTGTCCCAGTCCGGCTCAGATAATAAAACTACAAATAAGACTCTTCTCTGAACAATCAGAACATGTACATTAGCATGACAGTTAAATATACAATGAATATATATGGACTTATCGTTAAACATTTACAAGGGCATAGCAAAAACAGCTATGCAGAGTTTTCTTTCGTTTAGACATATGACATTAGCAACAGTATTTGAAAAATAGTGGTGGAAGCATGCAGCAAGGAAACATGTAGAAATATGATTATACAGGAAGTGCACGGACTCACTATTATCGTATATACTTCCACACACATTATAGTGTGAGTGTGGTCCTGTTGAGCACAACCACAGCTTGTGGCAGCAGTTCCTCAGGCATCTGTTGCCCACTGAGCAGTCTGCTGGAGCTGCAGTCAATTATAAACACATTAGACTCTGTTGCTTTTAATACACAGTGACAGAAATATCTATACGTGATTGAGCTCACATAAACAAGTCTCGCACACAGCTCTACTGCAACTGTGTCCACTATGGAGAGTGCAGAATATCAGTGATGAAAAATAAGTCAACCCTAAAAAGGCATACTGCATTATCCCTGTCAATCTTCAAAAGTAATCCAATTTTTTCCTAAACACTGGGGCAAGCATACATTTCACATTTTATTTAAAAAGATCGACTCCAAGGCTGAGAAAATCACAAAAATATAGACGTCTTATAAACTCAATTTACTGAAGAAGCCACTTGTAAAAATCACAACCCCGCTTCCAACTCCCAGCAGAGCCCTAAATGCTAACTATCTTTCTTTCGAATACACAGCTTTTGGATAAAACATGGCTGCCAGAAAGAAGGTATTTTCTTCCATTAGCGAGCCAGGCGTGGTGAAGCAGCGTGGAGGCGGACGTGTAAATCTGCTCATATCACTCTGGCTGGGCACATTTCATTATTGGATATATGTGTGTGCGATTGAGACGTACACCGTATGGGGAAAAAATCTTCCACATTTTGCCTATTCATGAGTTTGACAGCTGACAAACAAATAGCGCTCCCTGTAGAGAGTGACTGAAAGTGGAAAATAGACAGCTCTATTCCTCACATGTATACAAAGAGACAGTTATTAAGCATGTAACACTAGGTTGGTAACAGTCCTTGTGATTAACATGTACTAATGACATTGAAAAACAGACAATATTATAGAGAGTCGTGAAAGTTTGCTCTAAGAACAGGTACATTTTGCAGCGGGGAGGTGGATGTAATGTAAGACTTTGTGATCAGCTCCTTGTCAGTCACTGTGTGTGATTGTGTGTGTGCGGAATAATCTGATAATAACACTGTCAGTCATTGCATTGGTGCTGCAGGGCCCAGGGTTTCTCCGTGGATATGTGCAGTTTGTGTGTGTGACCTCAAGTCTGGTTTGCTCACTTGTATCCTAAAACCTCACAGTAAAAAGAGTGAAGACGAAGTGTTTTTGACAAAGGAGACAGCCCGCTGGAGCCATGGCGTCAGGATGCTGTCAGTCAGATGTCAGTGGCTCAACATCATTGCACTGTGAAAGAGGTGCAGACGCGGGCCGTAACACAATAGATACAACAGGACATCGTCGAGTGTCAAGGTTCAGCAAAAAATGCATGCTTTTGAGATAATAATGCTAACCTTTTCTATGTGCAATGTTTTACTTTTATGTAGTAAGCTACAAAACAACATTTACAGCAACTACCACCAGCACTGTTCACATTGACAGCATAAAAAACAAATGCAATCTTTAACTTTACTGGTCGATGGCCAGTAGTCAAAAGTCACTGGTCAGCGGTGAATTGTCAGTGATACACAGCAACCATAATTTCTGAGAGCAGGAGAGCAAACAGTTCATGCCCTGGTTGAGTATTGTCTTTAATGTTTATTTTTTTGGCCCTGAAGATTGCAGTTTTTTTCCAGACATTGATGCAGTACGCCATACCACTTTCGAGTGGTGTTACTATCAAGTTACTATTTTTGTACAGTATCTTTACAAAGTACAGTCTTTGCAGAGCTTTTTTTACAATCAATGAAGTTGTTTCAGTCCAGGAGAGGTCTTAGGAGATGATTGTCCCCAAGAACTGGTCTCCGTTGATAAAGAGTTGTGCCGTGCTGGTTCTGCCCTGTTCCTCCTGAAGTCGATGATCATCTTCATAGTTTTCCCAGTATTAAGTTCCAGATTGTTTTATGTACACCATGTAGTACATTTCTGCACCTCATCCCTATATGCTAATGGTGTTGGAAGAGTGGATGGGAATGCAGTCATGGGTATACTGATGGTGGAGGAGCGATGAGGACCTCCTAACTGTTTGGGGGCGGTTTGAGAGAAAATCCAGTATCCAGGCACAGGTAGCGGTTGAGAGGTAAACCTGTTGTCGATTCCATCAGAGGTAGAGGCAGGGAAACCCGGATGTGTCAGCTTTTCCACCAGTATTCCAGGGGTTATGGTGATGAATGCTGAGCTAAAATCAACAAACAGCTTTCGTACAAAGCTCTCTTTTTTCTGTTACTTTCTAGATCTGGATACCATTATTTCCTTAATAGTTGTTAATAGTGTTTGTTTGAAAAATCTAAAAATTGCTAAGTTCTTTATCAAAATTGATCAAAAACTGGTATACTGCTCAAAACATCCTTTGTACAGTGATGCATTGTGTATAGTCACTGTTGTTTTGTGTTTTGTGTAAACTAACTAAGGACAGGCATTGAGAATTAGCCTTGGCTAAAATGTTGTAGTGTGTGACATGATTCATGAAACATACTTCCCTATAAAATAAATCAAATACCTGGTTGATGTGAGACAGAGGCATACGGCATTGTCATGGAGGAGACCACCGTAACCTTTCTACAGCTCTTTACTCATTGAGATAAAAACACACCTCCATCATGTTGAGGTGGCCTGGGCTGACATGGACGTAAGTAGAGGAGCAAAAGAGGGTTAAAATGAGAAGCAAGGAAGGTGAGAATGAGCTTTGGGGACATTCAAACAAAAAAATCAAACACGTCACAAAAAATTAAACACATCACAAAAAAACTAAACACGTCACAAAAAATCAAACACAACACAAAAAAATAAACACATCACAAAAAAACTAAACACATCACAAAAAATTAAACACATCACAAAAAAATCAAACACATCACAAAAAATCAAACACAACAGTTAAAAACACATCACAAAAAATTTAAACACATCACAAAAAAAATTAAACACATCACAAAAAAATTTAACACAGCACAAAAAATTAAACACAGCACAAAAAATTAAACACATCACAAAAAAATTAAACACATCACAAAAGATTCAAACACATCACAAAAGCTGGTGTATAAGCTGAACCAAAAAAAATGTCAATAATGAAAAAAAAACAAGATGTGTAACTGGACGTCTCCGGCATGAGCTGAACATTTTCATTGAGAACAGCTTAATGCATGTTATATAGTAAGACTGTGATCTCTGCTGCTTTAGCCGTAAATCCTCCTTTTCCTCAGATCAAGTAATGGATTGACCTTTACCCCTTTTCACACACTAACATGCTTTATGTTCACACGTTAGCACCTCTATGTTGAAAGTGGACGACCAGCATGTGCCTGCTATAGTCCACTTTCCTATCACCCAGTCTCAAGTCTGCTCAAGTGCTATCAGTTTTGGACTGTGGTGAGTACAATTTTTGCAGTATGTTGCAACTGAAAATAAAATTGACTGGATTTAGATGATGCTCCAGATCCGCACCAAAAACCATTATAACCAGTTAAAAATATTATATTTTTATATAGGTTTAATCTTGAAAACAGACTTACAAACCAAACTAACTTCCTAAGGAGTAAATACAATTTATCATTGCTCAATAATTGATCGATTGAAGATATTGTGTTAGCCAAGCACTTGAAAAGATTAAGGAATAACTTTACGCCTCTGCCTCTGGACAGTTTTAAATGGCATCATTGTAAAGGTTATTTAGCTGTCACAAACTGAGCAGATTGGATGGGGCTAGTTAGCTTACATGCTGTCAATACATAGCCTTTTTCTTCATAACGTAACATCTGAAATATTCTTACATGTCACAGAAAACATAATTATGAATCAATAGAAGTCTGTGTATCTGTCTCTTACCTCTTTGATCTGCAGGGACCCGACATATTTGATTAGCGCCACCAGGACACCGTTCATGGCTGTCACAGTAACTAGCGTCAGTTTGTTACAACAATGAGACATCAGACGGAGCAAGACTGTGTGATCAACAGTACACCTGAGAGATCAAAGCTTTGCCAAATCAGGAACACAGGACGCTGCATGTTCCAGCATCTGTTACAACTGTTATAACTCCACAAAACTTCCTGCCACCTGCTGTACACATGATACTCTACAAACTCACAGACAAGCTACAGCCCATCAAGGACATTACAGAGCAAAAATGTTGGCTAGTTAAGGCCCGAGCACGGGTCAAGGACTGAGAGTGCCCTATTGGAATTCTAAAAATTATCATTTTTATTTTTCAGCCACCAACTAAATTGCATTTTTGGGGCAGTAAATATAAACGTGTCAGCCCCAAACTTTGCACACAAATCAGGCACAAAATGGGTCAGTGAAAATCCAAATACATTGGGTCAATGGGAGCAGTAATGGGGGTCAGTGGTTGCGACCAGCTTTTGCCAAAGCAGCCATTTTGAAAAAATTAAAAACTCCATAACTTTTACAGTTGTTGTCCTCAATGTGTCCACTGATAGATGGACACAAATATATGTCTTTAAATCAGGACTCTTATAAATGGGCTCTCCCCTACAGCATTACAATAGGGCTGTGAAATGTAGTTTTCTGTAAAAAAAAATTGCTTGCAGCTTGCAGTTTTAATTTATGATTAATATTCCCAAATAAAGACAAAACATGGACAATACCAAGAAGCACTAAACAAATGAAACCTGGTTTGACCAACTTACAACCAGCTCTAAACATGGACCAAACCAAAGTCAAATGTTAGCTTGAAGTTAGCACATTTAGCTAGCTTGCCTAGATTGCTAGATTGCCTATGATCCCTGGTAATGTCCTTCTGTTGCGTGTTTTGACACCTGTGCAAAAATGTTTTAATAAGCCTCATTCAGCACCATGACAGTACATTTTTGTCTCATCAATACCAATGCCCTGTGGACAGGAACAAGAAATTGTCTCCAGCGTGACCTTTAGCCCACTGGAGGCTGACATTCGTCAAGCACATGACAACACTCGGTTTGGAAAGATTCAACTCCTGTTTTTATAACAAATCACCTTCAACTTATATTAGTGTTACTACCTGTGACAATTCAAGGAAATGTATTCCTACTGCAACACAAGTGAAATGATGCTCGGAGGCTAGAATAATACATACATGCACAGATAAACAAATCTGCCACTAAAGAGGAGATGAAGAGCAGCTTTGTCCTGAAAATCACACAGACACAAATTAGCCACAGATGAGAGAGATACCAGCCCCCCCTGTCCACCTTATTTGAGTAAAAGTAATGTAAATGGTTAATGGTAATGTAAATGTTTATTGATATATTAAAAACATTGTGAGATTGTGTGTGAGGAAATATATATAGCTGTATGGGTATTCACATGTGTTTTATAAAGGAGCCATGGGCAATCATCTGGAAAGTCTGATGATGTAATTAGAGAATATCTAGTTCATTCATATGTATTTTCTAATCTCAAGCTTTTATAGTTATAATCATGGGAGCAATACATCCTGCCATTGGTGATATCATAGCTTCATTTAGTGTAAGAAGATTCATACAGGTTTTGATTCAAAATGTAGGTGAACTATGAAAACCATAATCCTAAAATGCTTCTATAATTCTAAAGCAGGCAGATGGTGGAGGTAAAAACGGTTTAGTTGACTCCTACAAAGTCAGAGAGTAGTTTTGCATGACTGTTACAAAATGAGTGCACTAAACTTAATTAGGGCGCACTCACTCTGAGAGGCAGGAGGAACCACACAGGGCCTTGGAACATTTCCCCTGTCTGCTGATACAATCTGGAGCTGCCCGCTGCACGACACCTTCACAGAACCAGGCAGGAACAGAATGAGCAGAGTGACACCTCTTCTAGTATATGACATCTTTGGCTTTATGTGAAGAAAACCTGCTTTAAATTGAATATAAGGTGTTCCTATAGACAGTAATGGACTAGTGCCAAGACCAGGGGTAAAGGCTTTAAATGTACACAGCGTCACCAGCACAGAATAACAAGATACCCCAAATACTAGAAGAGTGTGTCAGACACAGAGGTGGGTAGGGTAGCCAATCATTTTACTCAAGTAAGAGTATTTCAAAATAATGTCACTCAAGTAAAAAGTACTCATTCACATAATTACTTGAGTAGAAATGTACTGGTGAAAAAACTACTCAAGTCCAGAGTAACTGTTTGAGGGTGGTAAAAGTACTCTTACTCTTTCTGGAATTCCAAGATTTTACTCAAGTAAGAGTACAATTACTTCAAAATAGTATTACTCAAGTAAAAGTAAAAAGTATAATGCAGTAAAGCTACTCTATGGAGTACAATTTATTTAAAAAGTTACTCAGATAAATGTACCCACCTCTGGACAGACATATACTAAAAAGTGTTCTATGTGTAACTTAGGTCATAATTATTTTTTTTACTGAAGTCCCTTCCCTGGTCATGACAGCAACATCAAATCAGAGTTTGAGGGTTGTCCCTTAACATTAGCGTTCATAAAACCATGTTAAAATCCTCCATAAATAACCCCCCAACATAAACCATGTACAAAACCCAACTATAAACCCCAATCCTAAAACCAACCACCAATAAGAATAAAACCATGCCAAACAATCTAAAAGTCCCTGATAAACCCCCCATGCGTTCTTAGTCCTTGGTCTGGCCCGGAAATTGTGTCTGGTCCCCCGGGGAAGCTTTTGGCCTGACACCTGGACACGAGACAGAGCGTAAGTAAAACACAGTACACACCTCCCTAAAACATTTAAAAATATAACACGTGGACTACACACACACTTAAAAGATATCACTAAAACCCAATATGGCACAATATTGCACATTGTTCATTCCTGTGATTGTTTGTTTCACAGACCGGCGTCATGAAGATCTGCACCCGGGAACAGATAAATAGCAATAATTATTTCAAAAACAATCATCATACAATTTGTATTTTTTGTAAGTGCGGGTGTGTATATTTAGTCCTTGTAACGAACCGAGCCTTTGTTACAATAATGAATGAGCAGATTGCCATGCAGTTGACTTGGCCATGAACCAAATATGACACATTCTCCCAGTGTGTGGTCCCATATATGGAGCAGGACATTAATGTAGCCCTAAACTGAGGGGGTAGATGGGGGCAAGAGGGGTAACAGGGGAGAGCTCGAAATGAAGTTTGTGAGGGTTAGGAGACAGATGCCGACATGGAGAGGATGATGCTGAAGGGAATACAGCTCATTAAAACTGATTATTAAAGCAGCAACATTGTCGGGCTGCTCAAGCGGAGCCACAACATACTGCCCCACACACAAACACACATTAGCTTGGACCACAACATACTGCCCCACACACAAACACACATTAGCTTACACCACAACATACTGTCCCACACACAAACACACATTAGCTTACACCACAACTTACTGCCCCACACACAAACACACATTAGCTTACACCACAACATACTGTCCCACACACAAACACACATTCGCTGATAGCACAATATAGCACTCTAGCAGTAAACAGCTGATCTGAGTAGCACAAACGTTTATGCTCAATTGGTTTACAGTTGTTCCGGGGTCTTACATGTGAGTGAACAGTGTTGCCGTGTTGTTCAAGTGCCGAGGAAAATGCACTCGAACAAGGCACTACAGATGACAGAACGTGTTCAGCCAAGAGAGAAAAATGTGAAATGATGACAATCTGTTCTATCATAAGCATAATGTTATCAGAAAGGTAGGAAGAATGGCTATTTAAACTTGGGACACTCAGCAGATTGTAGCTTACAGATGAAACTCCAACCACAAGAAGTCACAACAGGCTAGGGTACTCCTTGTGCCAGTTACAGGCCAGCCTAAATGAGGGTAGTGTCAGGAAGGAAATATGGTGTGAGAACAAAAAGCAATATGCAAATAATGAATATGGCTTCAATAGAGATGGTTAGAGGCAGAGTAAACAATTAAAACGGCCAAATTAAATTAATTATATCTATGTCTGATGCTAACAATTGATGTGGCATAGCAGCACCGGAACACAGTAAGTTAAGTCCAGTCCACTCCACCTTATATTGGGGCAAAGATTTAATGTGATCACAAGAACACTATGGGTTTTACAATCTAGCTAAAACCATTACTGTGCCCATACAAGATCTCTTCACTAATGAGATTAGTAATTGGGCTAAAGTCATCTTAGTGTAAAAAAAGGTCAAACTCATATCAGCCAGAGCACAGTGCACATAAGAGCATGACAGGAGTCTCTTTTTATTTTTTTATTTAACCAGGTTAAAAACTCATTGAGATTAAGAATCTCTTTTACAAGAGCTGGCCAAGAGGCAGCAGCACAAAACATTAACATTCAACACATCACAGACAGGAAACCGTTAACGTGCACATATCAAACAGTTAGATAAAACATTTCACTAAAACTTTGAACATAGATTTAAAAATGATCAGAGTCCAGCTCTTGAGCGCTCAGTTCATTCTGGAGCTGATTCCAGGCTGTGGGGTCAGAGAACCGAAAGGCCTTTTATCCCCTTTCAGATCTCACTCTGGGGACTGAGAGGAGGAACCGGTCCTGTGAGCTGTGAGGTTTGTGCAAGTCTCTCCCAGACAACATATTGCTCTCTGAACTTTATAAATAATTTACAGAAACATAAACAATAACAATAACAGTTCCTTCGAGAAGTCAGGCTATATTCATTTCAAAAACTCATCACTTTGATCCAAAAAGCTCAGTTTTTTAATGTAGTTAAAAGAAAGTGTGAAAAAACAGACCTTTTTGACAAGTTCTTCATTTGTGTTTTTTTTTTTTTTAAATGAAATGCACAATTTACTATGTCTATTATTGTGTCTAAACAATGGCCAGTGGACAACAACATGGTTAAACTCCCCTCTTTTTGACTGAGTTGCTGCTTAATTAGTATGTACAGCAGACTCAGATATACGGCAGACTTCAGAGATCATCATTATTCATCAGCAGATCATATTAATCTTGTGGACATAATCCGTCCCTGTGCTGTCCTTTACTTACTGCCCACCGCCTCCACTTACTTCTCTCAGCTCCAATTGACCCTTTGCTCATGTTTGAATCCCCGCTGATGCCTGTTAACTTGGACAAGCCATTACATTGCATACACAATTGGCGCCAAGCTTTTGGTATTTGCAGTTACATTATTGGCTCAGACAGGTTTACTTTTACTGCGTATATGACTCTACTATGATTCTACTACAGATCTAGGATGATGGGACCAGTCTCTCCCTTACCCTTACCCTAAGGAATGCTGGAGATGATTTTTGTTTGTCATTTTTCCTCCAAATGCAAACTTGAAATAACATGACAAAAACATTACTATTTGTTCAGATGTAATTTGAAAGCAGGCTATGTAACTTTTGTCCACTAGTTGACAATATTGACAATTACAAATTTAGTTTCTGTGTGTTTCAGAGGTGAGTAGAGCAGCCAATCATTTACTCAAGAAAGAGTATCGTTACTTCAAAATAATGTTACTCAAGTAAAAGTAAAAAGTACTCATTCACATAATCAAGAGTGGAAAGGTACTCGGTGAAAAAACTGCTCAAGTCAGATTATTTGTTAAATTTTGTGGTAATCTGGCAAAAAAAATAAAAAGATAATAATAAACACATTTTGATATTTTCAAAAATTAAGGCACAAGGAACACAATTTTCACATCATCACATTTTTCACGTAAAGCTGTTCTTACATGACACACAGAGGTGGGTAAAAGTACTCTTACTCTTTCTAAATTTACAAGATTTTACTCAAGTAAGAGTACAGTTACTTCAAAATATTAATACTCAAGTAAAAGTCAAAAGTATTGTGCGGTAAAGCTACTCTATGGAGCACAGTTTATTTAAAAGGTTACTCAAGTAAATGTAACTGA
>JAVQKC010010534.1:0-13989 GCA_036025475.1 Philypnodon macrostomus
TATTAGTAGTGTATTATTATTAGTGTTTATATATGACCCCAAAATGGCCATATAATTTTTACGTGTTACAACTGAACACAGTTGGAAGTTATTGTGAATACGCCCATTAACTTTTGAACCATGTTGAGAGTTATTGTGAACGCGTTTAATAAAGTTTGACTGACTGATTTGTCTGACTGTTTTGTTTCTCTTAATGCGCCTTATGGTCCGGTGCGCCTTATATATGAAAAAAGTTACAAAATAGACCAGTCATTGACAGTGCGCCTTATAATCCAGTGCGCCCTATAGTGCGGAAAATACGGTAATTTTTACAATAGCAGCACATTCCTGAGAATACTTTATCCAGCTCTCCTAATGCATTGTTACTAGGAGCAGTTTCCTACAACGGGATGCGATTGGTGCTCGTCCAGGACATTTTAATTATTCAAAATGGCGTTGATGTTTTTAGTGCCGGCCATTGTATGCCAGATCTCCAGCTGACGGTAGCTGACAGCTCGCGTCAACAGCACAGTCCAGTTAGAGCCAAGGTCAGCCGTAAACTACGACTACGTCAGAACACATACTGGGAGCACAATAGACATGTTTACTCCCGGGACCGCCTAACACCAGCAGGGGGCGGACAGGGTGGACAATATCCTGGATCAGAGGCTATAAAGAATACATAGTAATAGTAAAGATTTAAATAGAACAATGTGTTATTTCTAGTACTATACCAGAGCAATTCAACTTCATTTACAGGGGGCCAAATATGAAAATTAGATTTGTGAGGGTCAGAGAGACAACTGACACATCATAACTGCCCAAATGTGATGTGTGACAATATGAATGTACATATGAAATAAACTAGTCACACACATTATTATCTTCTTTATAATTAAACCATGACAACACAATTACACTGAAATCTTCCATAAGCGCAAATCTGCAAATGCACAAAACTCTTATGCATCAATCTTCTATCTAGAACTATACTCAGCTTTCACCTCAAAACACGGTAAACACATTTTGTAAGCTTATTTTTGGAATCAATGCAAACTCACTATAAAAGCTGCCATACGTGCACAACTGCATTTGATTCGTTCCTATAATTTCATTTTAGAGACCTGCTGAGAGCCAGATACAATTTCAGTAGGGCCAATTTTGACCCCGGCCTCCCCCTGCTGTCTGGCCCTCAACATAATATTAAAAACATGATATAATCTGGCAGGCAAAATTATTTTTATACTGAATTTTTAAAAGGTTTTTTATTATTATTGTTTAGAGAGCTTTTGGAGGCCTTTGGTTTCTTCTTGCTACAGCATTGTATATTCTGTTTCATTTTTGACGATTTCCAAATCTATTTTTTATTAAGTTATTACCTGAACCTCGATGTGGCCCTCCAGTGACATGGCAATCCAACATGTGGGTAAAGGATCAATGCATTGAAAAAAATATACAGATTCTTTCATGATACAGTACATTATACAGTCTTGACAAGATACTGATCATCTACTGTATATCTGTTTACAGGAACTGTTTAAGCTTACAGTAATTATATAATCTAAACAATATTTTGAACATATCTAATCATATTTTTGGTTTTGTTCCAGTTGGAGTTTACCCCAGATCAGATCGAAGGTAAGGATTTAAACAATCTTTTATTATCATTCAGTTATTATCATTCCCCTTGAAACTATGTAGCAGCCACTATCCTACGTCTACCATTGTATTTGTATATGAACAGTAAAGCTAACTATGAGACACTAAAACAATTTATCACTGATACATTATAGGTCAGGGGCATCCAATATATGGCCCGGGAGCCGAATGCAGCACAGAGCAATGTATTGTGGCCCCTAAGCTTACCTCTCAATCAGCCCAAATTGTCTTTTTACTGCATGTGAAACCGATACAACCAAAAGGAGACTTCTGGTGAAGCGAAGTTGGTCACCTCAGCAATCATTTTTGACAATGGCCCTTGAAAAACGTATGGAGACCCCTGGGATAGGTTTATACCAGATCATTACCTCATATGACAGAGTCTGTAGGAGATGGACTTTAATTAGAATAAATGAGGCCCCACTGGCAGCGCCTCCTGCTGTTTGTGTTACAGACTTTAAAGATGCCTTCCAGCTGTTTGACAGGACACCTGCTAACGAGATGAAGATCACCTACGGTCAGTGTGGCGATCTGATCAGGGCTCTGGGACAGAACCCCACCAACGCAGAGATCATGCATGTGCTGGGCAAGCCCAAACCTGAAGGTACAGCACATATTTCCATATTGTACTAAAGTGTAAAATGGCACTTAACCGTCCAGTAAAAAGCTTTATATTAACTTTCAAAGGCTGGTGTCATATGTATAAAGAGAGTAACCAATACCAACAGTACAGAAAATTTATTATCTTGAAATTACTTATTATATATCATCTTGTCTCACCATTTGTACAGCAATTGACAGTAATTTAAAGTTCATATTAACATCATTACCAAAGCCAATGGACAAATCCTGTATTGTTTGATGATGACAGCATGTATAGTTGGTGGCTAGCTTTTTATACATAGTCACTGCATTAGGAGCAATAAAAGCTAAATTATTGGGCCGTGGTTTAGCTCAATCAGTAGAGCGCCTGGCCCGTATTCAGAGCTTGAAATGTAAAAGAGTTCAAATCTGGCTCATGTCAATCCCCGTTCTTCTCCCTGGTTTTCTGTTGTGATGCGGTCAATCAAAGGCCAAAAAATATTTTCAAAGTTGTTGCCGTTTGGCTAAAGGGAAGCATGACTGACACTAAAGTAACCTGACAGTATGGCACAGTGTCATAGTAGTTGGCGCTGGTGCCAACCACCACATGAAGGTCTCAGGTTTGAGTTTCCTACTTCTGTGTGTTCTTCCCGTGTCTGGGTAGAATATCTCAGTGTAGTCCTGTACAAACAAAAGGATACCCACATTCGGGCTGTGACGGTAAAGAGTTTGTTCATCTAAATGAGACGTTCCTGGTTGTTATTGTTATTCCGTCTTAACCAAAAAGGTGTTCAAAAATTTCCTTGGGAGCAGATGTTGGGTGGTTCATGCTAACTCAATTTTCTTCTCTGTAGACATGCAGACTAAAATGCTGGATTTTGACCAGTTCCTGCCCATGCACCAACACATCTGTAAGGCCAAGGACCGCGGCACGTACGAGGACTTTGTGGAGGGCCTGAGGGTGTTCGATAAAGAGGGGAACGGTACTGTGATGGGGGCGGAGCTCAGGCATGTTCTGGCCACATTGGGTAAGCCGGACCACAGGTAGTTAACAGTGATTGTACAATGTAAAATATATGGTTGAAATTGTTGTACAGTGGGTGTGACTAAATCTATATTAGACAAAGAGACCAACAATTAATACGGTTACAAAATGACTCATGAAAGCAAAACTAAAGAAAATCTACCTGACCCTGTTTAGTGATTTTACTTTTCAGTCCCTCTATTAGTTTTCTGACTCCAATATCTTATATCATCATTTCATTTTAGTAACAACATTATGAAAGCAAAACCACTAAATAAATGTTGAACCACATCCCATAACAGTGAAGCACAGGTATATCGGCTCAAGGTATATCGGCCGATAGTTACAGTTTTGACTAATGTCGGTTACGGTCAATTGCAAATTGTAAAATTCTCTCCACTGATGTTACATTCTAAACACTACACTTATAATTGCATTTAAAACCGCTCAAACCTAAAAACGTTTTCCAACTTTTTGCCAAAAACGCATTGGGGTAAAATGTATTTAGTAAAGTTAGTGTTTTTTTTTCCTTCTGTTCCAGGAGAGAAGATGAGAGAAGACGAAGTGGAACAGCTCATGAATAACCAGGAAGACGCCAACGGCTGCATCAACTATGAAGCTTTTGTAAAATATATAATGGCTTCTTAAGGAGGTTACATGTGTTTATATGGTGCTTCACATCTCGATAACAGCAAATATTGAGGAGAAACAAGTCTACCTGTACATGCCATCCTGTGTATGAACCATTACTGTGATCATAACCAAATATATGCATTTTCAAGTCATACACAAACGAGTTCATTCTTTTAGTTGATGTGCATAAGGAATAAAGCATTCGGAAAAAGAGATGTGTTGCCCAACTCTTGCCAGCAGATGGTGCTATTGCATTGTGATGTAAGAATAGTGTCGTTCAGCTACAGCAAATGTTTAAAAAAATTTTAAAAAAATCACATTACTTATTGGATAAAAGTAGGTTTAAGGACCATTTACAAAAAAAAATATGGAGTCTCTCTTCAAAAAAGAAAAGGAAATGAAAAGAGCAGACCGTGTGAGATGAATAGAGACAACTGTATTGAGCAAAGGAGATGCTTGAAACATGTAATTTAGGTGTGTGCAGAATGTCTCTATTGTCAATGTACTGAAATGACAACAATTGAAATCTCTCCTACCATGACGCTTATGCACAGATAAAATATGACTTTGGTTGTATAGTTAAGTGCATCAGAAACTTTTATGTACATTAAAATATAAATTCTACAGAAGCCCTAAGAGGACTTACATTGCAATTTTTTTTTTAATTAGTTTTCCTAAGATAATTATTTTTTTAATAATCGTTTTCCCAAAAATCCTCAAGATAATTAAGTGGTTAAAAGGAGAAAACAACTATTGTTAAAGCACAATTATTCACAATCATATCAAAATTACAGTTTTAATGGTTGCAAATAGCACGTCACAAAGGCTTCTATATTTTGGGATATATTTAAGAGATTGAAAGTGTTTACTGTCATATGTACAGTAAGAAAGATGTTTCCCTGCACAATGAAATTCTTACTTTGCTTCCCGGACTGGATGCAAACAATAAAATAGTAGAAAATAAAGATCAGCATGCATAAGTGAGAATGAATATATATATATATATATTTATATAATAAAATGTTAAAGACTATGTACATATATGTGCTACGTTAGCTGTCAGCAGTAAAAAGTGGTTGTGAAGGTGCAAGTAAATCCCTATAACCAGGCAAGTACAGTTACATGTGCAAGATGATAGTGATGCAAACATTCAATCAGTTACATGCAACTGTATATAAACAGGTTACTCATCAGGTACAGTATAAATATACATGTGCAATGCCCTCTATATAAAACTATATATATATATGTAAAAAACAAAACTGCCTACCTAGGTGTAACCTCTCCAAACATGATTTCGAGAAAACAAATAATAAAAAAAGTTGCAATGAAAGTCCTCTTAGAGCTTCCGTATAAAACAAATATAGCTTTGATTATGTATTCACATTCCAACTGTGAATGTGAGTTTGTTTACCACCTCTTTGGGACTTTTACAATCTCTACAAATGCATCAGCAGCCTTTATATCCAAGGGGGAGATTCTAGCCGGGACTGTAGCACGAGAATGGGACCAGAAGGCCCACTGGTAGAATAAACCCAGTTAAACCACAAAGCCAAACTAAGCAGATGACACAGGCTTTAAAGAGATCAAATAAGATAGTGTAAAGATAACCATGTATTTTCATTTAACAATATTAATATTAAAAAGAGAATAATATTGAAAATCCAACGACAAACACTGATTAAGTCAAATTAAGTAATTGGGAATCGAAAAAAAAACAGAAACACTGCAAAAAACAAATCCCAAATTATATCTGGCAATAAAAGGGTTAAGGTGCCTGTTCTAAGTCGAGCTGCTAAGTGGTTAAATATGACAAGAAAGAGTTTAAAGTGCTACTGTTTAGCTTTGAAGCTAATGAGGCACCCACACGACACCTAGCCCAGGAGACGAACTACAACCATAAACCCCAATGGTACACATGGTAGGTGTAGATATAAGTATAAGTTATACAAATATACATCTGTTATACAAAAACACAGCATAGTTAGCCTAATACACACACTGGCATTCAAACAAACAAGGCATAGCATGTACCTTAGCATTAGCAATGCATAGCTCCACTCCAACACTGGGCTTTGCCGCAACAGCCCAGAGACCTCAGGAGCTCACCTGGTCAACAACTAAGCCCACAACAAGCCCAACAGTCAGAGAAATATGTTAACATTTACTAATCTAAATGACGCTAAATGAGTGAACTTCTATTGTTGAAGAACACACCTGCACACCTGTCTACTAATGAGCAGGAGTGGAGGAAGGGTTTGCATTGTTTACATTGACCCCATAAAGAAACACATGAATCACACGGTTGCTTCAGTAACATGGAATATAAAATGGCGTAGTACGGATATGGATACAAAAATCATCTATTCACCCAAGCAAAAACAAAAAGGTTCACTTCCTTGTATTACCTTTTCCTTCCTCCTTTCTGTGATCTTAAACTCATTTTGAATATGTATTTCCGCTCCAATGTTTATGATGGCTTTCACATACTCAAACCTCCATCATAACGATGAATATAAAACGGCATCCATTTTATTGGAGCGCTCCCAAAAACGGAACCATTCGGAATCTAGGCTATTTAAATTGAAATTCTTCTATGATATCTGCAGCCTCAAAGCTATCAGCTGGATGTGTATTTTTCTCCGAAGGTGTAAGACCTTTTTGAAACGGCTTATCTTTTTCCACTCAAAGCCGCTTTGATGAACGATGACAAAATAGGCCTCCCACCTCTCTTGAAGTCTCCCGCCATTATTAGAGATTATTATGATTATTACTCAGGGCCTTTGGACGCACCTTCCTGGCCCGCCCCCCCTCCATTCCCCAACAGCTGGTTAATTTATAAGATGAAATGTCACTTTGTCTCGTTCACCAGTGAGAGGGCACGCCAGCATTAGTGAAAGACATTCATTGGGAGCCTACTGAGCATGCTCTGATGCATCATTGAAGCAGACCTCACACACATGTCATAGACATGACATAGAAAATCACTTAGAAGTCAATCACTAAATCCTTTGTGTCAGTCAGAATGGTCACATTAGGGGTGACACACACGTAATATATGCAATATATTTCTGGAATAAAATGATTGATTACATACCCTCAATAATGTATTTGGAGAGATGCTGAATCTATATAGCCTCTATAGTGAATCAATGTGGGGCAGCAGTGGCTCAGTATCAGAGCAGTCCTTCTATAACTGGAGGGTTCAAATCCTGCTCAATCTTGGACCAATTGTTGTTGTTGTGTCCTTGGGCAAGACACTTAATCAATATTGCTTATGTATGAGTGTGGTTGGTGTTTGGTGGTGGTCGGAGAGGGGGCAGAATGGCAGGCAATTGTAGAAGTAGCATCCCACCAGTGTGTGACTGTGGTAAAACCCCATTCAGAAAAAGCTCTTTTGGACAAGCTGCTTTTTCAGTTCGAGCTTCACGTTCTTGGAATACTGTAACAGACATAAGAAACAGTACATCATTTAATGTCTTTAACAGATCAATTAAACAGTGGCAGCATAACAACTAACATGAACTAATGATCTCTGGAGAGGTGATTCTGTGCTTAATCTAATGTGATTGAAGTGTGTTTTATTACATTTCTTAACCTTTTTACATATTTGTGATATATGATATGTGACTAATCTTGTATGTATGTGTACGTGTGTTTAGTCGTCTGAGAGTTATGTGCCTGATATGTCCTTCTCTCCTTAATGTCAACCTGCCAGTGGGACTACTGATGGAAATGAGCTGTGTGGCTAACTCTGGCACATTTACACGTTGGACTGATGAACACATGTTATTAATGTGCATTGTCACATTTAAAAAATAAAATAAACACAAACATAAATACAAACATAAAAAACAAACATAAACACAAACAAACATAAACACAAACACAAATATACATAAACACAAATAAACACAAACAAACATAAACACAAACTAACGTAAACACAAAAATAAAAATAAACATAAAAACAAACATAAATATAAACAAATATAAATACAAACACACATAAACACAAATATAAATATAAACAGAAACATAAATAAAAACACAAACCATAATATTAAAGAGGCAGACACTGAGACAGAATATTTTTATGCGTCAAACCTGAGAAATTCTCTTTAAATATTGCTTGTGACTTTTTGCAGACTCACAGATTGCAGGTGTCTGTCACACTGCCCGTGCCTGCACTGAGCCCAAAATGAAAAATACAATAAATACATTTGGTAGGGTTTTGGTCTCTGCATGTGCCACATATGTTCCCCCGACTAATCCAATAGCCTGTTAAGAGACTAGCATTTTTTAAATCAGTCCATGCAGGGTATTTTGACCTTTGGCATTTCTCCAACCTTCACCTCTGTCCAAAACAACTGTTGATTCTCTGCTCTGACCTTGTCTAATCTATGTGAGCCAGCTCCCTCTCCCAGCGGCAGCCTATATATTTAGTCATTATTCACGACCAGACAATTTTCCACTGGAGCCAGCCCAGCGAGCAACAGAAGCAGCTGGGATGTTTATATTCAAGCACAGTCTCGGTAATGTAGCAAAGCCCAGTGGATTTAGACAGTTTCACGCTTGGGGTAAATGGTATTTTGATGCATTTTTGGGATGGAAGAACACAGCTAGAGATGGGTATCAAGATTGTGAGCGATCATTGAAGTTTTGAGTAGGTAGTAGGTCCAGGTTGGTAATGTAGGTTGAGATTAACACAGAAAGGTCAGACTAATCCCAACAACACCGACTTGACAAATACTGTTCACTGACAAATTCCCACATGCACTGATGAGGTATGAAACCTTTGTGATGAAGCAGATTGATGATCCAGTAAATCTATGGGTCTTCATACAGAGCACATGTGGGGGGATGGAAATGGGGTGGGATCAAGGTAAGGAGAGGGTGAGGCTACATCTCAAAGTATGAATGGGGGTGGTCAGGTCAGAAGACTGGGGTGGGGTCTTAAGCTGATTCACACTTTGGTTACAAAACTGATGTTTCAACAAGATCATCAGCAAACAGAAGGCTACAGAGACATTTCCTACTTTTGTGTATATAACAAACAGATAATGTATACAATCAAAATTCCATCACAATACAAAAACAGTGAACAAGTATGATGTTTTACTTTGAAACATTCAAGCACAATAGTACATTTATTGGACATTTTCACCATGTAAAATTGAGGTGACCGCTTAGTTGGTAGAGTGGTTGCCCATAACTGGAAGTTGGGGGTTAGAATCTCGCTCCATATAGTCCTTGTGCAAGAAACGTTTATTTGTGGATGAAATGAATGAAAATAATCTTTTTAAATATACAAAGTTCACAGGCTGAAGATGCAGACGGTCAAGTCTGTTTATGAAACTATACTGCCCTCTAAAGGCTGAGTATACTTTTTACAGAATACCACCATGTCCACCTCTAACAGCTACATGAGAACAGATCTTAAATATTTTAGATTGCAAATTCATTAAATGTTATACATTGCCAAACTAGAAAGGTACTTAAGGGAAGAATATTGAATTTCTTATGTCCCCACTGTTTTGAAGCTCTGGTATAGAGCCTTGCAAGATAAGTACAAAATATAACTTTAAAGATGTATAAATGACAGTGGATAGGGTTGATCTGGTGGTGGAAAACTTCCTCTTTCACCACAGCCGCCCTGGGGCAGACTGTCCTCCCTGGTGGCAGCCATACCACAAACATAGCTTCACCATCCAACAGGCCAAACAGGTAAGAAGTGTGAAGTCTCTTGCCCGTGGAAAACATTAACGGGTTACCTCTTCTTTGCTGTTCTTGGAGTTTCTGATCTAAACGAACACACTTCTATAAAGTAAATGATATCGCTGCTCTTGTCACTGTCCACTATAATTATCTAACCTTAGCCCCAGAAGCTCTCTTTGAAGGGACTTTAATAGTGACATGAAGAATTAGATATTCTCGGCCCAGCTTTGTACGTTTCATTAATAAAACAGCACGATCAGTATTCAGACCGTATATTATAAAGGTTCACTTCAGGATCTCATCATAATAAGTTCAACCCTCTGTCTATATTCCAATTACGAGCATATTGTTGAATAGTGTGTGTTCTGAAATAGGTTATGGCTCACAGTAAAGTAATGGGATATGAGGCTTTAACATAATGGATCATTAGATTCTCTATAAGAGTGATCTACAATAAAGGGCAGTAGTAAGTATTAGTCTTGAAGATACAGCATTCACTATGTGGGTTACAATCTAAAAGTGGGTGTTGGTGGACATGGTAAATGAGTGAAGAACCTGAGAGCGTGATTATATTACAATAAAGACAGTTTTTTTTAGCGATTAGCAAAAAAACGTATAATTCTTCTCAATGTTTTTTGTGGCAATTTTCTGGCCACAAACACTTTACAATTGATTGGATTATTCATTCACTCCACAGCCACACACTGGTGGTGATGAGCTACTGTCCTGGGGGAGTCCGGTGAGACGTGGCAGCTATACACACTTTACTTTACATAGCCCCTAACTACATTGTATCTACCTCATTAAGTACAATATAATACACTGTGAAACAAACTGTAATAACATGTAGGTAGATACAATGTAGTTAAAGGTTATAAAAAAATAAAGTGTGACCGCAATATGGGTTAATTGTCACGGTTTGTCACGGTTTGTTATGGTTTTCGGAAGTAAAATTCCCATTTTTGCCATAGGGAGGGAAAAACTGTTGCGCTCCATTGACAAGACAATGACAGCATGTTTAAACATAACTTACATAGATAATACAAATTAAGCCATTATGAAGCTAAGATACTCACTATATCATCAAATGGCTCTTGTACAGTTCTATACACTAGTTTGATGAAGGACTTAAATTACAAAAATGCCTTTAAAATGATACCATGAGTAGTCAGTCTGACATTACAGCTGGTTCAAGAAACAGCTGGATGTCATTAGTTCATGTGGTCCATCTGTTCATTCAATTCAAATCATCATTTGTTCTGTACTGTGTTTAGGGTTCGTACAATTAATATTAGACTTGATATATTGTATGGTCTGGTTTTTTTTTTACATTTTAAACAACACAATATTGGATTTTGACCTGTAGGAATAAGATGTTCACACATTTTGGTGATGATAAAAAATAACAGAGCAACCAGACACAGAAACAGCAGGCAATCTCCACACAGAAAGACCCTGCCCTGACCGAGGAGTCA
Source organism: Philypnodon macrostomus (assembly GCA_036025475.1). Lineage (NCBI taxonomy): Eukaryota > Metazoa > Chordata > Actinopteri > Gobiiformes > Eleotridae > Philypnodon > Philypnodon macrostomus. The sequence goes on from JAVQKC010010534.1 coordinate 11,071, forward strand.
ACCTCTGATCTTCTGCTGAGAGCCTATACTGCAATGACCTGTGTCTAAACTGTCAGTGTCATTGAGATGTGTAGTCTAATGCCCTGCGCACACAAACACATCCCACATGCCATACTAGTATACTATTGTGTACCATAGATAGATCACATTTTTAGCAGTTCTTTTTAAGGTTACACTTTGTGAAATAGCGTTGTTGTATTAGCATACTCTTATCCACTAAGTGTTACCACATATACTGTGAACTGTGTTTAACTGTAATGTTTCTTAAAGGACCACCACAGTAATGATGCATTAAGCCAGGGTTGTCCAAACTATATACAAATGCGGCCCGCACGCTCACCTCTCAATCGGCTCACATTGTCTTTTTACTGCCTGTAAATCTACATAATTTTGACAATGTGGCCCACAGTGAAAAAACATTGGACACCCCTGCCTTAAGCACTTGATGGCTTAAGCACGTATATATAGTAATAATAGTAATATGATAATAGTTTATATCAAATTCGATTTTTTTTAGGGTTAAGTTGACCTGCCACATAAAGGTCACATACCTATTACCAAATTAAACCTTGACCCGATATAAAAACAGACCAAGATAAGCAAATGGCAAACTGGCATTTCAAAACTCAGACGTCCTGTTGTCCCGAGGCATCACAACAAACACTCACATATATATATATATATATATATATATAACTTCTGCTTTGCATTCTGTCACAATGCACCTTTATTCCTGTACATCCGGTTAATTGTCGGGTAGATGGATAACTGGCCCCGGCTTTGGGCGGTAAGGCAAAGACAGTCTGTTCTGCTCCAGTTCACCTCAGTGAACACATGATGCCACATCCACATTCATATTACATAACCATACACTCTTTCAGGCCATATTCCCATCACTGGGAAATATGAGTAAGAATTTATTTGATATTTGTAACCACATTTTTTTGCTCACTGGCCAGAGTGGCTAGTATTTTTAAGTAAAGTTTTTCAAAAAATACTAGCCATTTCAGAGTTTTACTATATACACAATTGAAAGTTTTTTATATGTAGTATATGCCCATGCAGCTGAAAATATGGTGTTCAAAACTGTAGTTATTTTCTATTTTTGCTTGCCAATGTGCAAAATTGACACACAAAAATGACAATTTGGCTAGTGATAGTAAATGTGTTACTAGCCATAAGTAAAATCTACCTACATTTGGCTAGTGGTAATGACTGTAAGATATGGTAAAGTTAATCAGCTAATGTGTTCTCTCTATAGTGTGATTTGCCGTCTATTTAGAGACATACATAATCATGGATGTTGTTTAGCTTTTCTTGCATGTATTATGGAAACTGCAATATGTGATATGTGTTAGACATAGGGCTAACAGGACCCAGTGGAAATGTAATTACATCCTGTTTTCACAACTGTTTTAGAGAGTTGTCAGAACACAGTTTGGAGAAACAGACAGGAGCCATGACACAGGTATTCAAATAAGTGCGACTCACTGTAAAACAAAACGCTAGCTTCTGCTAACCGTTACGATTAAAACCTTTTACCTTTATATTCCCAACTGCTTATACATTTAAATAATTACTATCAATAATACTATCAATACTCTACTTTCATGCTGTGATATCACTGTGGCAAGAACATCTCCACAAATCTCACCCAAATATCAAATACCCATATTTTTTGTTACTCATAGTCTATCTGATAGTATATGGATTTTGACATCCAATGCATTTTTAATTCAATGTCACAATTGAATTCATGGCAAACTTTACTAGGCTATTTGTTGCAGTAACAGAAGGTTCTCCAATAGGCAGCAGCACATGGATAATGCGGTGAACAGACAGCAGTCTTGCGTAAAAGAAAGAGAATAAAACTGATTTTTTTTTCCTGAATTTATTGTAAATCACCTTTTTCCACCAATGCTTGTACAAATGTAGGCTATATTAGTAACACAATTATACTTATATATCATTTACATTTGATTGCATTTTAAGGCAACATGGTCGGTATGACAAATAGTTTTTTTCTTTCATTTATATAAAAATGGACCATAACTTACAGTACACGCCATTAAATACACAGTTGAACAGTTTACATTTTTACAGTACAATCTATACAAAATTGAATGATGACCACAAATTTACATTTAGCTATATACTTCTTTTTTCTCTTTGGTGGGCTCATTATGAAGATATGAAATATGAATGGAATATTTTCAGCTGTTGATGTGTTAAGGTCACGGAGCAGTTTTACAGCTTTAGGGACTATATTTAATGAAAGACCTGATGATTAACATTCTATATATACTACTGTCTGGTAATAAAGCAAAGATATTAGACATAAATCTGTAAGTTTCCGAAAATAAGGACAACCAAAAAAGCTCAAAATTGACTATCTGGCCCTGTCTATGATGTACAGTAGGTCGTCTGTCGTATGCAGAGGTCAGGGGATGGGCTAAAGAAAAACCTGACTGCTATTCGTCAAAGTGGTAACCCACAAATCTGATGTGATGTTGCTGTAGAGGCCATTGAAGAGACTAAAGTAAAATAATTACTTTGACAGATTACCTGCTTTTTATCCAATTTTTTAAGGAAGCTTTTGTAAAAATCAATCTCAGTAGTAACAACATTAACTTGCAACAATAGTAACTAGGCCTACGCTGTGGTCCTCGACAGCAAGGTGTATATCAGCCAAATGTCCCCATACATCTGCCACAACTGCTATGGCACCAACGGGCACCTTAATCAGACATTGTGTGATTTCTAAGGGTTTTTATATTGTTAACGAGCAATTAAGACGCCTCGCCCCAAAACCATGACAAACATGGGAAGGGTCTATTTGTCTTTTTTGATTTGTCTGGATGATTGTGAAAGAATATTTTTTGCCAAATTTAGCAAATTTCCCTAAAACTCCATTCTTCT